>LUGF01025361.1:774047-784438 GCA_001625245.1 Calycopis cecrops
GGAGCTAATATATTCATACTTAAAAAAAATTGAACTTGCATATTTAAGTTATTAGGTTGTTTGAAGGTATTTTGCAATTTCCACAGACGAAGGAGAAATAGACTGGGACAGTTGGCTTCCGGATGGTAGATACCCTCACGCTGGACAGGTTCACGAACGATTGAGTTTCTTGAGGTTTTTGCTTAAAGATGGGCAGCTGTGGCTCTGCGCTGAACAAGTATGTTAATTTTTCACTTCGAATTTCTAGCCACATCGGTCACAATATCTGTGCATGTTACCGAAATGCGATCCATCCTCTCCTCTCCGTTATATCCTTCTACCTCGTCTTGACGCGTGGTACACTCACCGAATTGTAACAAAGTGCCGATATGACCTTATCGACGCCAGGTGCACGTATATTGTGACCGTATATGGGACGTCTTTATAAGTCTAGGTAATACATTCCAGTAACTCGATCTATATTTCAGGCAAAACAGATATGGGTGTGCTTAGCAGAGAAGCCAGCCCATTTGGGAGATCGAGAGGCGTGTTTTCGTTGGTTTAGTAAGTTGATGGGCGAGGAACCAGACTTAGATCCCAATATAAATTTGCATTTTTTTCGTCGTAACATTATGACGTTATCGCCGAATTTGTTGACGCATTCTGGTATAAAGTGTTTTGAAAGGTGGGTTGGACCTATTGTACTTTATTATTAGTTTGAGGATAAAGATATCATATTACATACATTTTTTTATTTACAGATTTTTCAAGGCTGTCAATTCAAAAGAAGGAAAACTAAAAGTTAAGAGACGTAGTTTTTTATTAAACGACGCCGATCTCATAGGATTAGACTATTTATGGAGGGTAAGTTGAATATGAAACATTTTATATTTATACTAGCCTTCGCCCGCGGCTTCGACCGCGTGGATTTCGGACTTCAAAAATGGTGTTGTTATTATTATATATAATCTAATATTATACTGAAATATATATTATATTAAATATATACGTATTGTATGAAACAATAAACCGCTTTGAGAATCGAATTTGTCGCCGCGCATTTTAGGCGCTTTAGATATTCCGTTTAAGTCAATCTTATCGTGATAATAACTTTTAATCTATTCGTCCAAATTACTTAGTGTAAAAGACAAAGTTTATCTAAGTACATTCAATACGTAAAGTGACAGATGTATCAATTTTCGTAAGAGTTCGATAAATATTCTAAAATGTGCATCGTTAAAAAATATCCAATTTAATTGAATGTTTGGTTCACTATTTTGGTCATGACTGACGTCTTACACATAAAAGATAGATATATGCTGTCGCGGACTTGTATTTAGAACTATTTAAGATAAATAATCCTACAGTAATTATCTTTGTGTAACTCCAACAATTAGGGCAGCGCACGCCAATATTGCTCTCAGGGGGCTGATTTTTTTCCGACTTACTTGACAGTTATCGTTATATTATAACCAAATTATAAAAAAACCCCCTATAAATTTTAAATTATTATGTTATTCTGATATGAAAGCTACTGTAAAGCTGTAAAGTTTCATGAAAATCCGTTCAGTAGTTTTTGTGTGAAAGAGTAACAAACACACTCACAAACTTTCGCCTTTATAAATTAGTAGTATTAATTATGTTCTATTACACGAGTAGTTATTCTGATACTTAATATACTTTGCTTCATGTGCACGCTGATTTTTTAAATTTTAAACAGGACAATATTACGATGAAGTTTTGTTTTAACCTGGGATTTTTTTAAATTATAACTACAGTAAAACTCTTTAAACCAAAATTAAATTAAGATTCTGAATTGATTTTTATATAAGGTTGTTGGAAGTTTGAAAATTTGATGAGGAATGAAACTAAGAAAAGAAACCTGTAATTCATTTTAACAGTTTTCTTTGGCACAAACGAGCCTTGAGCATTATTAACTTTAAAATAAGTGTTTAAACTTTATTCCATATGCCCAGGTGATTACGGAGTGCGAGGACGAGATTTCGGCGCGAGGCATCGAGCTACTTCGTGAAGTGTGCACATGCACGGGCCCGCAGTTAGCGCCAGCGCAGCACCACGAGGCGTTCCTCACGCAGTGCTGCGCGCGCACGCAGCGTCTGCAGCACGACGCGGCGGCGCAGCCCGGTACGTAGAACATAATATGTAGTATGACGTACCGTAGGTACGCAAGACGCACACAACACATGTGTGCGTCTTGCGTGCTACCGGCTGTATGCACATGCGTATAGACCTCGTTGCGTACAGTATGTACAATACGCATCTCACATACACTAATGGGCTATTTTCCAAGTTTTCAAAAACCACTCCTGTTTGTTTATCAGTGACCAAGGAACATATACAATTTTTTATTTTAAATTTTGATAAGTAATTATCTCAAATTATAAAATTATACATAGATTCATAATTTATACAACCCGCAAAAACGCTTCTTTATGCAAAATGGCGTCTTGGGACGTGTTAGCATTGTAGCGTTCCGAAACTCACTGCCAACGCTATTTGAACTTTTTTATTGTTGTTGTCAGTCAAATCCAAAATTTGAGCTACAAATTTGACAAGTGACTAGTACTATGAATGATTGACTGAATGTAATATACTTTATTGTGCATATTACAGAATACAAAAAAAAATACATTTAAAAGTAATTAACTAGTACTATCAGTAGATTTCGGAATGCAGCCTCTATGATTTGATAGACGACGTGACACATGAATAAAAATACATATTTAAAAAAATGATTTTTAAATAAAGTATTGATTATTTACAAATTATTTCACTACATAATGACTTAAAAATTTAAATATTAAATTCAATAAGCTTGTATTTTTAATACTGTCAAATAGCTTATTGTGATTATGTTTGAGCAAATTAAAGTTAACATGAAGGAGAAAAATTAGATAGTTTTATTGTAGTCAAAATAATTCAAATGTTCTCATCTAAGCTCTTTCATTAATTTTTAAGTAATTTAATATGATTGCTTCAATTTCAGATGCAACAGAGAGTTGCACAAGAATGTGCAGAGTAATTCGTGCCATACAGGAGTACATTAACGAGTGCGACCGGCGCTTCTCCGCCGACCGACAGATCCTGCCGATATACCGGTCCGGCCGCGGCAGGCAGTGCACCATCATAGTGCGGTTCAACTTCCAGACGGGACAGAGGCAGATTGACGACATCGAGTTATTTTCACATTCTAATGAGACTTTACACTCCTTGCGGTCTGCCATTCAGAGGAGGTATATATTAATGTCTACACGTCTTCTATACATAGTTAGATATTTCGTTTCTTTAAAAACCGGCCAAGTGCGAGTCGGACTCACATACCGAGGGTTCCGTACCAACCAAATAGTTTTAGTAGTCTTAATATCATTTTTAAAGACCTGTCCATAGACACTCCTCACATACAGGTTGGACGAAAAAAAATATATTAAATTCAATAAATGTAGTGCCTCCCTTTATTTTTAAATTTATTTATATTTGTTCAATATTCGAATAGCGGTTCACAGAATTCATCAACCTACAATCTTTTCACAATGTGGGCCCTAACAGTTTCGGAAAAAGGGACTGCTGGACGGACAGACAGACATGACGAATATATGAGGGTACCGTTTTTTACCATTTAGCTAGGGAACTCTAAAAATATATGACAATATCTTAACTAACTACTTAAAAATAGTTATAACTAAATAATTAAAAAAAATAAGTATCATACATTGAATAAATAATTTTTGCAGGTTAAAATGTACAGCAGAAAGTAATATAAAGTTAGAAATGTATATAAATAAATTAGAGTTAATAGTGAACGGCGAGCTACTAGACACAAGTCATGACAGAAAAATACTCTCACAGATACCACTAAGGGATAAAACTATTATTATAGCTAAGGTAAGAATAACATTGTATTTACTATTTTATTAAGCTTTGAAAAATCTTTAAATATAATTCTTAATGATGGTATTAATTTAAAAATGTTTAAAGAAAAACTTAAACTTTATATTTTAACTTCATGTAATGTATTTATTGTAACCAACAGCATAAATGTCAGTAACGTTTAGCAAAGTACGTAAAAATGTCTAACTTATTTTAAGTGAATGTATATTCTTATGAGTAATATAGTTATTTAAACCTAAGTAGTGTATGCTATAATGGCAGATAAAATAGACTTCTTGTCATATGGAACCTTGTTTGAAGCAATGAATACTTCACTAAATAATTCCCTCTATTATATTAGTTACTGGAATAATTAATGTATCACATAATTATTTCAAATTATTTTGACTTTAGTTTGCTTATTATTGAAATATATGTAATTAACTTGAGAGTTTGTGCTGAACTTAGCTCTTGTACCTTGGAACCAAAGCTGAAATAAAACTAGTTAAGTTGTCTCACGGTTCAATATTTATTTAACCACATGTATCAGGTATATGACGGGCAAGTGTGCGGGAGCGGCGGCTGCGGCTCGTCCAACGAGTCCACCAGCGACTCTAGCACGTCGTCGCCGCCGCTGGCGCCTACTCCGGAGCACGCGCTGCCGGGAGTGGTAAGTACTTTTATACTATATGTTGGTCGTCGATGCCTTTTGATGCCTACTCGCGTCCACAAATATCCCCGCCATTGTTATGTCTCAGCATAGGAACGCGACAGCAGAATTGCTTCTTTGCGGCAGTATTCTTTTGCAACGCAACATGACACTATCTCTTACAAAAAAATTTACGTTGTTTATTTATAAAAATTTCTGAATGATAGCCATATGGTAACCGTGGTAACCAGTCAATTGATACAAATCATAGATATAACAGGCTGCATTCCGAAAGAAGAATACAGAAAAAAAGTTACATTATTTATAAAAAATTCTGAATAGTACTGGCAGTGATTTTCTGAAAGCTACAATAATACGTTACAAGACGCCATTTTGCTTAAAGAAACGATTTCGCGGGTTTTATAAATTATGAATCTTTAATTTAAAAATTTGAGAAAAATACTTATCAGAATTAAAAACAAAAAATTGTATAAGTTCCTTGATCACTGATAAACATTCCAAAGTAGATTTTGAAAACTTGTCAAATACCCTATTGCTTGCTTTCATTGGGCCAAGTGACACAACCACTCTCTTAGCTTATTGTAATGTATAGATCACAGTTATTAAATGCGACCTTTTGATCTCCCTATTGAACAATCTGTTTTTAGGCGGTTTCAGACTGCGAGACTTGTGTTTTCTACACTATAAGTATTTATTAAAAATATGTTTAAAACTAGCTGTGTCCATGACTTCTTCCGCATGCAATTTAAAAACAATAAAACTTTCAGATTTTCGCCCAAGGATCGTGGTACCTGCCATTTATACTCGAGCTTGAGCATTTGGGCATCACCAAGGGACACGCTCCTTTAACGGAGGCCGCGCACCTCCTGTCGCAGATCTGTCCCAGCCACAAGCTAACTGTGGGTATTCTACTACATTAAGCTGGGTATTCATTAGGCAACATTCTTTATAAACAAATTTACAGTAAACACTGTTTATCAAATTTTTCTGCTCTCCACTCCAAGTGGTAGAAGCACGGCAATGTTTCTATAACCAATATATTCATCGCTTTGTTTATAAACTATGTAGAGTAGATCAAGAAACATTATTGGATTACAATGTTTATACAAGTGTTGCCTAATGAATAAGCATCTTTATTATTGTTAACTTTCTATAAAGACTGTATAATATGAGTATAGTTCTTTTAGGTAGAGAAGCTAACAGAGGCACTATTGAGTCGAGAAGATGTTAAGCTAAAGGACATGCTGTACGGCCCGGCGCCGCCGGCGGTCGCCTACAATATTCAGGTTGGTATTTGAATAGCTTTTTTATACTATACTAGCTTCATCCTGCAAAATTTATTTTCATACAGGGATATTTGTATTACCAGCAAGCTCTCAAAATATATAGGTAGCTAGCAATTTTTTTCAATATTTGTTCTACGACTTTTGATATAACTTAGTAAATTACTTTTTTAAGCTTTTTATGTACTGTGGTGAGGTTTGCATGCCCCGCGCGGCCTTGTCCCGGCCCGCGCACGTGGATAGCTATACACGGGTTTGTTGACTTTATCTTGCGTATGTACACGATACACTTATAACGCTCGGACGAAACATAATCATATTTATTTTTGTATGGAAAAGTGAAATAGCGAATTATGAAAAGTCGTAGAACTTGAAATGTTGTGGTGCAAGCTCATCTTTATCTAAAAGCTTGCTGGTGTTTTACAAATACCCTGTATATGCAGATAAAACATTCGTGTCTATGAAACCATAGAATACACATACAAACTTTCAACTCAATCGGTCAAGCCGTTTAGTAGTTGACATACCGACAGTATAGTTATATATAGTTGACATATGGACAGGAACCAATTGTATTTTTTAATCGTCCAGGAAACCATTGAAATATTCATATAAAATTTCCACCTAAACGGTTATGTGCCTAATCGATTTAAAAGTTATGTGAAAAAGATAAGTATGGAAGGATAATTTTTACTACCCGTTGTCTTATTACTCGTTTTTTTTATGGGAATTAAATATTTTCCTGTGGTAAAAAGTAGCCTATGTTCATCAGAAATAATGACGATTTATAATTTTTCAGATCAGTCCAGTAGTTTCGGAGCCTATCCAATACAAACAAACAAACAAATATTTTCTGTTTATAATATTAATGTAGATTGTCTATCAGTTTTGTTATATAAATTAATAGATATTTGCCCCACAGCAACGCTCCAATAAGATCTTGCATCTTGATTGTAGTGAGAGGCGTCTTGAGTTTTTTTTTCTAGAAAAGTACCTACAACGTTGATAAAAGCGAGATGCACTAAAAGAAACTACATGTACTATAAATATACTGTACTATAAATGCCTACAGTTATCCGAAACTATCTCATGTCATCAATCACGTCAATGTCTCAAATTGGTGGCGTGAATTTTTGCGAAAATCGTAATAATCTTTACGAAATTAACCTAAAGAAATTAAAATTGTTAAGGGTTTCGTATGTTTATATATTGCATACGTATACATATAATAAGATCTTGAGACGTGGAGAGTATTACTTGGACACTACCTCAATCGTTTCGCGTGCAACAACCCTATGATCAAACCGGACGACACAACCTCAACGGTACCATCCGCGGTAGCTACCAGTAGTGTATTGACTGTAGGTGCTGTACAGCATGGTGCTGCCGTCGGCGGACAGCAGGCTGGAGCGTGGCCGCAGCTTCCAGCTCGCCTGCGTCAAGAAGGCGCCGCTGCTGGTCCAGTGCCTCTCCGATGGAGACTTCCTCAAGGGCGCCGCACCTCACACCAGAAGGTAACTAGATACTGTAACATTGTTGTTATACATACAAACGGGTGTTTAGTTTGATATCTAAGTCATGGTTATTAAGTATAACAATGGTATAATATTACCTTGGAAATATAGCGCGGTAAAATATTTCGCTCTCTTGGAATGTCGTACCTATTGCCTACTATGTCTTTCTTTACGATAGCGCGAGTGGCATAGATTAGTTTTAAGAGAGTCCCTGTAGATAGTGATGGATGTAAGACAGCATTTCAGCCGAATCGGAACTTACATACTGACAGCTATATTCCCGCCTTTAGTGCAATGTGCGAGTTTCCCTTTGAAGTAGTAGCCTTAATAGTCAATAAAATGCTCCGACTGCTCTTTTACCCTATGAGATTATAAAAAAAGAACTTTTAACGATCGTTTTACGACAGGTTTGTTAGGATGACTCATTACTCGACTCGAATTGAAATATTTTCTCAAATGCTTCTGCCATGCATAAATAATGTTGATTTTATTTTCAGAGTTGGATACTTAGCCCTTGTGAGGTTAGCGAAGTTAGTTCTGTATACATTGGGTCACCTCTTCGAAATACTGGCACCTGATGGATCAGACTCTAATGTAGACAAGGAATTTAGGTATGTTTAATGATAAGTAACTAACATAATTTTGATATATCGTGCACTTGATGATGTAATTTTAATTTAATTATATTTCAGAATGGACGTAACGATACTCAGAGAAGCATTGCAGACTGTACCGAACCACAACTGTGAGCTCATCGTTAAAGCTATTGCTGAGAAATTGGCGAATGCCCTCGGAGAACAGGTCAGTACATGTTTGTTACAAACACCTTCCTTGATACAAAAATAATGTTTGAAAAGTATATGAATTAAATGTTAAATTGAACTAAACGGAAATAATGTGTTTATGCAGTTAGATTACCGAAGACTCATGACATGAATTACCTAAAATTATGTTCAGTGTTTATTTTGAAAAGTGCACTTCAGCATTTTCAGTAGACAATGAGGACAATGCTCTGGTCCCTAAATATTTTTGTATGTCGGTCGGTCAGATGGTGCTGCGGTCGGAGGACAGCGGCTCGGTGTCGTCGCTGGTGTGGTGGCGCGTACCCACCACGGCCACGGTGCGCGCGCTGTACGCACTGTCGCACGCCGTCGCAGGCGCGCAGCCCGCCAACGTGCACGCAGACGACGTCACACGTTAGTACTACATACACGTTGCTGATAGATACAGATATAGATGGTGTATAGTTTTGTCGTAGAGTAAAGCTCGGACCAAATAAAAAGTAAAGACGTAACTCTGCGAACAATATAGTGAAGCACGCAAAACGAACCCCGCTCAGAAAATACACGGCCTCGTGCACACATTTGACTACCAAACTACACCCTGGCGATTAGTTTGTGTTAGTTCGTCAATGACGCATGACGTCCAAACAAGTAATTGTTTATTATATAAACATGCCGAATAACGTGGTGAAAGACTGCAAAACTCATTCCTCGAAGAATAAAAGCAAGATGGAATATAATTTTATACCTAAAAAAACAAGAAAAAATCATATTTTATAAAATCAATTTCACTAATTGTTATGAGAGGTTGGGACAGAAAAGCTCCACAAATTCTGTCACTAGTAAGTTTTCAGTCCGAAATAAAAATAGAGAGAAGGGGATAGAAGTGTTTTGAGTTAACCGAATTGAGCCATTGGTGAATCTCAACTAACCACAGCTTAGTTAGTTCAAGACATTTTGAACATCACGATTTTTACATCGCAAAGACAGGACTATATCGTGTGGTACGAAACTGATATCCAAAGGTTATGGGGTTCCGATGTTTCTATTATATTGTATTCAGTAATAAAAGACAATGAAGATTTTTGTATGAATATCACATAAAATCCAAACATAAAATCCATATGAACAAAAATTTTCTTCGTTAATATCTCGTGAAACGTCTCGATGTTACAGCACTTTAAGAATAAATAATATTTTTTGCTTTAGATCTTTTTTTTTTATGGTATAGGGGGGCAAACGAGCAGTTGTTGCCATTTTCATGACTACCGACTTCTTTCTGCACTTACTAGCCGATGAGACTAAACAGAGACTAATCTACCTAACAACTTATAAGTTGAGTCAAGATCACATGGAAATTTTAAATTCATCTATCAGAGTGCACAGAGGATTCAATGATATTCCTAATGTGAAACAATTCAAGGGCTCAAATGTCTGACGACAGGAAATTGATCCACTAGAGAACATAGCCATTTTGAATGGCACTTCAAATAATAAATACCACAACAAGTTCGTACCGTCCTGAAGAAGAAGATTACGTTGACGGTCCTTCGTTGCAACTCCTAAGTGAAATCAGAAGCCAATGTGCTGATTTAGATTTAGCCAATCGCTCAAATGTTAGCGAATTTGATGACTATAAAAAATTCTTTATAGTGGATATGTCAGGGAGTACAGCGCATTACTCGCCAAGATGGCTCATGGACTCTCACTCACAAAGTGCACACGTTTCCAAGACCGGCGTCATTTCCTTGTTGACAGCGATTTTTATTTGGTCTGAGATGTAAATATACAAATATTTTAGACAATTGGTATGGCCTCATATCGTACAAAAAGTGCGCATTGCCACACCATATGCGCCAGTAGCGACAGGAGCTATGCTGTCGCTTTTTTTGTTCTATTTTGTCCTTTTTTGTTCCAAATAATTGTTAATATTTATTTAAAAAAATCAAAGTATCAAATATATGTAAGTTGAAAGTTATTATAATAACCCTAAATGTTTTATTGAAATAATATTAGATTTAACTTTCTACAGTGGTTCGCGAATGTATGGAAGTAGTTACAATTTGCATGGCGTTGGGCGGCGGTCACCTGGAGGCTCTGATCCACGAACCGTGGTGGCAGGACACCGCTCTATATCTTATGATCGAGTGCCCAAATCCTCAGGTATTTATCATATTGGTATCATTTATAATAAACTGGCTTTTGCCCGTGGTTTCCCACGCGTTTAATTCTATGTTCATATACATATAAACTTCTTGAATCACTATCTAATAAA
>LUGF01025361.1:798473-824981 GCA_001625245.1 Calycopis cecrops
CAGCATATGCACTCCAAGTTAATGCATACGCGTCCAGCATTCAGCCTGCCCTGGACACGCGTGCACATTTTTGGGACCTCCTACCCTATATATTTTAAATCTTCATTACGTATCATATCTATGTACTATATGTTTTATATGTGGTACAGGTGGTGTGCGCGCTGGTGCGGTGCTGCGACGTGGGCGCTCGATGCCAGTCGGCGGGCGCGGCGGACGGCGCGCTGCCGCTGCCCAACCCGTACGCTGAGCCGCCGCCCGCGCACGCCGCGCACGCAGCACGCCCCGCCCTCTCGCCCGCCGCAGCCGACGTGCTCTACAACAGGACAGGGTAACAATTCATATTACATACGGTAACAACTGTGTCCTTGAGGTACATATGTGTTCGAAGGACGAGAAACCCAATACAGTTTCATTAGATAACTATAAAGCGATGAGCAGCAGTTTGTGGAGGTAGGAAAGGGTAAGGTAATTGAGGAATGACTTCAACTGTACCGAACCATTGTTAGATCATATTAACCATATTACCCTTAACTATAATTTGGGTCTATCTCAATGTAGAACTAGACATATCCTAAATTACCAGGCCAGATCTCTCGCATGATACCGGCGTAGGGTCGATTTAAGATTGCTCTCATTTTAATATCAAGGTCACATGAATTGCTGCCCTTTGCTGCTGGACTTTGCTTGATAATAGGAGACCATTAGGCGAGTCAACACAATCTTAGCAACGAACTATCAAAGAACGTAAAAGAATAAAAATATTTTTCTATTCCAGAACATACATGAAGAAGTTAACTGAAGAATGCTGCGGTTGTGAGGAAGGCATAAGATTGTTGCAGTTCTTATGTTGGGAGCACGCCGGTTGGTCGCGAATGGCGTTGGCAGAACTTCTGTGGCAAATGGCGTACGCGTACTGCCACGAGCTGCGGCGGCACTCTGACGCGCTGACGGCGCTGCTACTAATGGAAGACAGTTGGCAGCAGCATCGTATACATAATGTTATAAAGGTATGTAGTTTTAATTTAACACTCCATACTCTAAGTATGAAGTGTTAAGAGTGCGCCCTATGTCAGAAAAAAGTCAGCTTACTGCTGTGTTATAATTATATATTATGACAGTATCGACAGTTCCAATGTAAATGAACATTTTTCCTCGTAGGGCGTGTCAGAAGAGCGGCCTGGTCTACTGGAGACGGCGCTGCGTGCCCGCGGCCACTACCAGAAGCGCGCGTACGCGTGCGTCAAGCTGCTGGTGGGCGTGATGTGCCGCGCGCCGCTGGCCGTGCGAGCGCTGCACGCGCAGCCGGACGCGCGCCGCCGCTGGCGCCAGCTGCTCGCATGGCTACAGGACGAGCTCGACCGCGTACGTACACTCGCTGCACTTGTGGTCTAGCTAGTCTTGCACTAGCCTTATTTTTATAAATAGTATATATATTTTTATAAAAGCAGGAGTGGGTCGCCTTTTGAAGGCTACCGACGCCCGCAAACATTCGCATAGAGGTTATACAAATTCTTCATTCTACCTTCCTTCTCCAAGACACTCACGGAAACGCGACTACTGCATAGACGTAACTCCCGGTCGCGCCGGCCCAATTCGGTTGGTCAGAGTTCGGTGACTTCGGTCGCTGCGAATATGTATTTGCTCTCTTACTCCCTTGTTAATAAACATAGAATAACTTTATCCAAGCATTAGCCTAGTAATAAACTGACATCTGTCAAATTCCATTTAAAAAAATACATTAAAAGTATGGAATATACATTATTTTGGTGGATTAGAGCCTTATTAATAAATTAACTTTGATTAACTTTACTCCAAGTATAAAACTAGAATCTGTCAAATTTCTTATTGATAAACTATGGAGTTTGACATAATATATTAATTTATTAGATTTAGATTAACTTCTCTCCAAGTATTAATACTTGGAGAGAAGTTAATCTATGTTTATTAATAAGGAGGTTATAGTTTTTGACGTACAATATATTATTGATTATTGTAATATATTAAGCGATATGAACTTTTTTTCTAATTCTCTTCTTGATTTCTTCTTTCTTCTTCATTCATTACTTATATAGCATAGAGTAAAAAAGGCAGCCGCTAGCGACGCCAATTAACACCCACGTATATACATGTGCTGCCTTCACCCTATTTGCCCCAATGAGCTACCAGAGTTTTATAAACTGCATAAAACTCGACAACATAGTCGTCGTTGTTGCTCAAAATGACATCACAGTTCACACCAATGTTAAAATCTCGCACTAGGAGCTCTGAACTAGACATGTACGTATACTGTTTATACAATATACTTTACACTTATTATCATGTTTCAGAAGTATGGGCCAGGAGGTTATGGGTCATATGGGACGTGGTCTCCACCCGGACCTTCAAATGAAACATCCAGTGGCTATTTCTTAGAACGAAGCAATTCTGCAAGGAAAACATTAGAAAAGTAAGAGTTTTAAACATTTATTTATGTAGATCGAGGTTCTAAGGTTCTTAGCGCTTTTAAACCGGCACTAAACTGGCCCTAAACATGATTTAATATAATTAAGATATAAAGTTCGCGATAAAAAAGAAAAAGCGTAGCTTTACAAAGGCTCACAATGAAAATGTTCAAACCTAAACATATAGTTTCTGTCCGCAAAATGTACTAGAAAATCTCCGAATGATATTTTTTTTCTTGCGTAGAGCGTACCAGTTGTGTCCTGAGGAAGACGACGAGGAGGAAGAGGAGACGCGAGAGGGCGGGTCGGGATCGGGCTCGGGGGAGGGGGGCGACGACAGTGGTGAAGAGGACGAAGCCGAGGACGAGCCGCCGCGCCGCCTGCAGCCGCCCGCGCCCCCCGCGCCGCCCGCGCCCCCGGCCCCGCCCGCGCCTACCGGCCTTTGAGCGATACGCATGTGCCTCTAGTCCGCCTTTTTTGTTATGCATCGCCGAGTCTTCGAGGACGGCGGCGAGCGAGCCCTGTCTGCCCCGTGAATAGTGCAAGAGGGACGGAGAGTGTGCATCTCGCTCACCAGACATGTGAACGTTAATGCGTATATAGTACGCAGCGTTGCGTACTTCACGTAGATCTGCGTACCGCGGCGTCCTCGGCTCCTATGCACCGACGAGGTGCGGTGACGAGTTTAATAATTTTTTGTAACATAAATTTCGCTTTAAAAGTATAATAATATTTATTTTTCTTTTTTGTGACATAAGACTTATTCATTACTTACTAAATAGGAGATATTGTTTTGTATTTACGCATAGCATATAAATATTTACGAGGTTAAGTGGACGATGTGAGTGATCGATTCTAAATTGTTTTTCGTTGATGCTTTGGTATCCGTGATCGATATATCGTAGGCCAACGAAAGACTGTAAATACTATATTATATTAGATGAATTTCAAAAACCATATCTATAAGAGGATCTTTGTTTTTAATCGTACCTATGTATAGGTATAGTAAGAACTGTTTCGTCATGTATTAAATGGCGATTTAACTCAGAAATTTCTTTGATTCATACAATTTGTTTTAATTAAAATAAAATAATAAATTATTATAATGTTACTAACTCGATTGTGATGAAACTTTAGCGGGTGTCGTGCGCTCACCTGGTGGTCTGCGCACCTCCGGGAAAACCTAGTCATTTATAAAATTGTAAAGGCCTATTTGTCTTTTAAATAAGTAATGTTTGAAACAAATCTCAACCAGAGGGTTCTTCTAGTTTGAAGTCGGGAAAATATCGATATTGTTAGAAATCAAGGCTATTGGATATTTTTAATGTTACGTAGGTACATTTATGTATACATATGATAACACTCCCTATTATCTGCATGTCAAATATTGATACACTGTAAAAACTATATAGCAATTAAGTTCAACTGCTCATTGCGTAACAGCGGAAGACTTTATCTACTTTATGTATTTTACTCAATACACACGATACAGTGACATCGCACTTTTGCTTTTATTTAATATGCTGTCTCTGGCATATGTTTTTAATGTGCGTCGCCTGCACTTCTCGGCGACACACCAGTATTAAATGTAGTATTAACATAGCACTTATCTGTTATCATGTTTGTAAATAGTTTATGTTTTGTCATTTTTATACGAGCATATGTTTTATGAGACCTCTATGAGACGGAATTTAAAAGAGAACGGTTCGAGTCAAAATTTTAATATCAGGGTATGACAATAAGCGACTTTGTACATAACGACGGTGTAAGTATTTATTTAATAGTATTTACAATATTGCGATTGAATCTTATAGAGAAGTTTTTGAAATTCATGAGTGTCACTTCGGTGCCCGGCATGGGTGAGGCGGTGGGGGAGGGGAGAGCGTACTACATCACAGCTACAGTGTACGAACAGTGGCGCCTCGACATAAATCATGATCTGAATTTGCCATTTAAAAGTTTGCATTTGTTTAATGTTGGAGTTGTTATTTTCGCTTCCAGCTATATTGTACTAATTAGTTCCACAACGTACGAGCATTCGCTTGACGGAGTGTAACTTACTGCTAGCGTCTAATATTTAGTTAAGAGTGTAGATATTATAGAGGTATTACACACTAGTCTAACGGAAGATGTTGCCGCGTCGATGTTTCGCTTTGTACTATATGTTATTTATTTTTATATTTGATGTGCCGGTGTCGTGCTGTCCCCGTGACCGCTGCGTGTTATACAACTTGTGAACTATTACAGGCGAATTATATAAGAATCGAATCATTTTATACGACACAATTGAGTTATCGATTTGTTATTGTTTGTATTTTTGTATACGAGTGATGTGACAGCGCTCCGCACTGGCCGCCACGAGACGACTTGATATTACGTGATATAAATATAATTTAATACCGGTCGCGTCGACCTCGTGCCTTATATTCGTTTCCTCCTCACGGTGTGCTAGCTCCCGATAGACTGCATAATCTCACTCAAAATTTTGCTTTCCGCAATTCGACAGTGTTTAGTGGAGTTTTCGCTTTGCTAGAACTGATAATCCCGGTGCTGTGTACGCTTGTGCGACGCGCGCGCGTCGCCGCTCGTGTGGAGACACGCCCCTTTATTGTTGTTAACTTTATTACCAAAGATGGATTTATCGATGGAGGTCCTTCAGAGGCCTCCCGTCGTCATAGCTTAGTAATTGAAATGTTTTGTATAACTTTTATAAAATGCAAAAGTTGAGAATGTTTTGTTAACAAAAATATATTATGTGATCGATCTTAGGCTTAGATAGTCAGATATATATGTAATGTTGACACAAGACGAAACTGCCAAACGTTGGACGCGCGTCCACGAGATCGTGTAAATATCATTGAGACCATTTTTTTTACTTATGAAACGAATTTGTTGTCATGTTGGTAAATGGTCCGCGTTTCGCTTGAGGTTTTAAATATTATTTATTGGTTACAGTTTTATCCTATTCGATGAAATTGTAATGTATTTCACAAAGATCGCATATTAGCCTGAACAGTGTAAAGATTTTAAATGATAGAATTTATTGTAAGAACAGTTGAGTTTTGTATAACATTTCTATGACCTAAATGTAACGGACGGCATTTGACATTATTGAGTGCTCTTACAGAAGCATTCATAGAAACATAATAAATCAAAAGATTAAACCGAATATATTTTTTATTTACCTTGCCCACTATCAATCTTATTTAGCTGATGCCCTGAAGGTGAAGCGTCTCTACTACACAGGGTTAGTTTTTGGTCACTGGCCAAATTTTCAGGTTCGGTTCAAAATCAATATGTCATTCGATTTATGAAATAAAAAAAAAATAATTAGATACGAATACTTTGTCCCCTGTTAAAACATATGTCTTGGTTACCACGTGGCATCCGAGTACGCGAGTCGTGCCCCTAACCTTCAAGTCGATACATTTTGCGTGTGCAGACAACGATCGATGTATTTTTAAGTACCATTTCAAATCGATTTTTATGTAACAAAATATTACAATTAGACGATAATATTTAAAACACATTCTTGGGCTGACTTTTAGTTCCTTATTTTTAAATTAGACCAGGGGCCAAAAACTAACCCTGTATTATGCATAATCTATGGTATAGCGTAGAAGCATCCTTTGCCTATTTAAATAATATCAGCTGACGAGTTTTCTTCCAGCATACTGCCGGCAGATTTTTTAAATTACAATTTGTTTCCGTATCTGGCTGCTATCTTATCTTATAGCTATTATCTTAATCATGTCAATAATAACATAATCACTATACTTCCTTTAGGAGAAAATGCCTTAAAGTATCTCAACATTACGTTTAAATGTATTGTTGTGATACTTAATGCCCCCGAAATATATAATACGTATATCATTACTGAAAATCATAATTCGATTTAATCAAGCTAATTGGCCAGTAGCATTTGTAATTACAATATTGAATAATATCGACATTTCGATAATTTTTGCTTAAATACCTAATACGACGCAGCTGACTGTTACGTGACAAGTTTATGATCTAGGGGTCAAGAGGTCAACAGGTAGGATCGCGGACCAATCACGAATGTCGCTGGTGCTGACCTGCAGAGCCTCAATAGCGAACCGCGCTGTCCGGTAGGGGTAAGGCGCTGCCTCGGATCTTCGGATTCGGATTCGCGGAATGCAGGGGTACAGAACATTTTATATTACGATATACAAAAATATTGTAATGAATTATTTTAAAATTTCACACGAGTGAAGTCGTAATCGTCGTCTTATAAATAAACGGCAAAATATACCGACTTAGGTATACATAAACACCAAGTGCTAGCTTGTCGTGGTGGGTTTAGTTAGTTTTACGTGCCTCTGTGATCCCCAAGGCTATGCCGGTCAGGGCTAATCTTACCGGACAGGCTTGGGGGGAGAGGCAGAGAGCTCAGCTGGGCGGGTCCTTCACCCGTCCCTCTGAATCAGCACAAGGCGGCGTGGATTTGGACGACTGGCGTGGCGTGCTCCTTTGGAGTATTGGGGCTAGGGTTCACAATGGGGACCTGACTGCATTGCACGGTTCCGACCTACTACGAAGTGGGGACTGTTCAAAGGCAGCCGGACAGTCCCCAAGGAGTAGAAATCTGATATTTTCACTGAGACCAGCCTGTCGCCGGAGGGATTTTGTTGCATGTAGATTCGAGCTCTCCAATAAAAGCGGCTGAAGTCACCCGCAGGAGTTTACTTGGTACACTGTACCCGATTTAGCCACCTGGGCTCCTGAGTAAGTAAAGGGCATAAAGACATTCCCCTTTGTTACCAAAAAAAAGGTACACGTATACACACAGCCGACCCATGGGATAAAAAGTACTACAGGTACAGGCTGTGATGTAGATAAGTGAGCACTAAGAAGGATGTTTAGAAATTCAACACCTAAGGGGATTTTTGTCATTTCGGGTGTCCATGTCTGATTTTCGTAATTTAACAAATTGCATAATATATGATTGCTAGATGGCAAACGACTTAATGGTGGACAGAAAAGTGATTAAAATTAATGTATTTTAATTTGGCATTAATCCACTGTGCTCCATTAAATGGACGCAAATTAGGGAGTTTTTGAGATTAATTATTAATAATATTATTTAATTATAAATTTTATTATAATATTTATTAACAGGAAGGATACTATTCACCAAGTTGACTACGTATTTTGTGGCTGACCATATAACCTATGAGTGTGTGGTGATGATAAATCATTGTTGGTTTTTCTTATCAATCCATTATTTGTATAAATACATCTGAACCGTAGCAGACAGTAGTTCTTTAGCAGCCATGGAGAAATACGTTTCTGTCAGTGACCTAGAGAAGGAGGCACTTGCCCTGCTGCCTAAGAATACTAGGGACTACTACAAGAGCGGTGCCACAGACGAAGTCACGCTTGCAGAGAATAAACGAGCTTTTCAAAGGTAATGAGAATTAAATATGAAGTATCTGTAATGTATTATAACTGGCATTCGAAAGTGTATTCGACTGTACTTTTTTTTTCAAGTAACGATAATAGAGGGATTATTAGGAAGTTGCCACAATCATTGTGATTGAACGTTCGCAATTAATAATTAGGCAATTTCCTAGTAGATTAGATTACTGGTTAATTAGATTTTAAAAATTATTTTTCTGTCTATACCTGACCTAAGTACTGTATAAGAGTTCTTTTCACATCAAAATTTTTGTTTTTATTAATTTATCACTAACGGAATCGGCCTTCACTTGCGTAAAATCTTGCCCATGGGATAAAAAGTAATTTTTATATTATACCAGATTTTAATTCACATTTGTGTCGAATTTCATTTAAATCCTATAAGTAGTTTTTGAGTGAGATAAAGATACAATCTCAATCAATTTTTTCTTACTTATGCATTCGTAACATTAAGTAGGATTATCATATATGTTTAAGAGTTCTGTAACTCAAAATAAAAAAATAGAACCCTTGTACTATCACTTTGTTGTCAGTCTATGTGTACGTCTATCTTGGAAACCTAATGGTTACTTCTCGTTGACCTAGAATCATGAAATTTAGTAAGAAGTGAGTGAGAATCTTCACTGCTGATTGTAATTGTGATAATTTTGTTTTTGCGACATCTACATATGTCTTAATTATTGTCATCTACATAATATGTATTAATTATAATTAAACTATGTCTCTATTATCTTTGAAAAGGTCAGACATCGATAAGCATAACTGTGCAGAATTTAATGTTTATTAAATTTCGAGTTGTTGTTTCTTCCATAGACTCCGCATTCGTCCAAAATGTCTTGTCGGTATAAAGGGCTGCGATATAAAGACAACTGTGCTAGGACAGACCGTGTCCATGCCCGTGGGAATAGCACCATCTGCTATGCAAAGAATGGCTCACCCAGACGGCGAAACGGCTATGGTTAAAGGTAATTTAATAAATTCTAATTTGTGGATAGAACGCATCGTCATCATCAGGCTTTATCTGTCCTTCTTATATAATATAATATACTACTACTCTATAGGCCTTCTTCAATGAACGATTGAGCCGGGTTGGGCAACATTCCGGAAGCTCAAACTTTCTCACGTTGCTTATACCTGCACAGAGCTTGAAGATAAAAATCCTCCTCAACCAAGGCATTTCAGTTCCATTGGACATTATTGGGAGCCCACCCGTGACGCCTTATGTGCCCTCTAAGTTTAGTTCTGCCGTTCGACGTAGGTCAACGGACTATTGAATGTAGCCATTTGGCTCCAATTTCTCGATTCCCCCTATTCTCTAAAATAACTACAAATTTACTCCATTTTCCCATACCAAAAATTTGTTTTTACAGCCGCAGAAAAAGAAGGTGTAATTTACACACTCAGCACCTTGTCTACAAGTTCTCTGGAGGAAGTAGCCAAAGCTGCTCCTAACGCGATTAAATGGTTCCAGCTCTACATATATAATGACAGGTGTGTTACGTCATCTATAATATTACGTTGTAGGTGCATTATTATTATATATTATTATAATATTACGTTATAGGTACATCGCTTAGCTACACAGTTACATACACAGATGCCCATATAATAACAAATGAAAAATTTTATTCCTATATTTTATATTTTTTCTAAATCAAAAAAGCTTAGATAGGTTACCTACTTAGTGCTGCCTACTTAGACATTTTTTTCTGCTAATGAATAGCCAAGACGAATATTATTGTTGATAAGCACGCAGAATAATGGCGTAGGTGAATCTAGTAAGGAAAAAATTTTGCCGCCTTCGGCCCTTGCCTGAAAAAAGGTTACCGACCGCTTCATTAGTCCATTGAGCCAATACGGCACAAGCGAGAAAAAAAAATTTGTGCAGCGTTACATATTTCGTTGCAACGAGTACCCCTACAGTTGTTCCAATCAAACAGATGCCGGTATTAGTGGACACAGGATACAAAGTCATTTACAATAATTATTAAAAACAAATTGTATTTGCTTTAAATGTATTTAAATGGTAAAATGTTAACTTTCAGAGAAATTACTAAGCGACTAGTTGCTAGAGCTGAACAAGCCGGGTTTAAGGCTCTCGTTTTAACTGTGGACACGCCTTTATTCGGCATAAGAAGAGCCGATGTGAAGAATAAATTTACGTTACCGCCGCATTTAAGGTGAGCCTGGTTTAATTGTCCCACTTCATTTTTCTAAATCAACGTCATCATGATCTATCTGTTCACTGTGGTTTATGTTGGACAATAGCTGAGTAGCTATTTCAGAAAGAAAGAACATCAAATGAGCTTGACGTTCCTTCCTTTCCCGCAAACACATTATGAATCAAAGTTTTGCGGTCGCCAATTTACGTAATATATTATGTATTTACCACATTGACGACGAGGAAAATTGTTCATAATAATTATTATGTAACTGATGATGATTGATTAAAATTACGTTAATGGCCTATTTTCCAGTATCTTATTAATATTATAAATGCGAAAGTTTGTATGTTTGTTTGTTTGTTACTTCTTCACATAAAACTGCTGAACCGATTTTCATGAAATTTGACACACACATAGAGGGTAACTTAGATTAACACATAGGATAGTTTTTATCCCGTAAAAATGTTCCTATGGGTTGGAATGATTTTCCACGATATCGAAATTTACGCGGATGAAACCGCGGGGCGCAGCTAGTTAAAAATAAAAGCTTATTGAATGTAATCTTTAATTAATATGATTTTTAAAGACATTATGTAGTGAAATAATTCGTAAATAATCATTATTCTGTTAAAATCTATTTTTTAAAATATTTATTTTTATTCATAAGCCACGTGACACGAAACTACGTGAAATTGACGATGACGTAACACGTGCATGCTGATTCCGAAATTTACTGATAGTGCCAGATAAGTGATTTGAAATGTAACTTTTTTGTATTCTGTAATTTGCACAATAAACTTAGATCATATAGTATCTAAGACAATAAAGTATATTTCATTCATTCATTTGTAGTTCTAGCCACTTGTCAAATTTCTAGCATTTCTAGCTTATGGTTACATCAAAAGTTCGTAATTTTCGGAACGTTAACAAAGCTAATACATCCCAAAACGCCATTTTGCTTAAAGAAGCGTTTTCTCGGGTTTTATCTTAGACTAAATAAAAAGTATTATTTAGTCTAAGGGTTTTATAAATTATGCATCTTTAATTTAAAAATTTGAAATAAATATTTTTAAAATATTTTTAAATTAAATATTTTTAAATATTTTTAAAACATTATTATTAAACATTCTACAGTGGTTTTTGAAAACTTGGAAAATAGTCCATTTTGCAGATAAAACGTAACAATGCCAACTACCCCATGTATATCAATTTACAATTTTTATGACGATTGAGAAAAGTACCTAAATGGCATTTTTTTCGCACATAGGAAAACTATAAGTATGAGTAATTTAACTAATCAGCAGCTACGCTCCTCCTCCTAGCGTAAACTTTTACACGTCCATTCTTTTACAATAGATACTTACATACATAAATTATTAATGTTGCAGCTTAGCAAACTTCGAGGGGCACTTGTCTAATAAAATTCATAGTACAGGAGAAGGGAGTGGACTTAACCACTACGTTAACAATTTATTCGACAAATCGTTAACGTGGGATGACATCAAGTGGTTGAAAAGGTAAATATTGCATAAATTTATACTTTTATTGCATGGCACAGGACAAAACCCAGCCTCATCTTATGAATTACGATCTTGACTTTTTCACCCGTCCACCGACTCTCAAGCCGGATTTATGATAACTAGAGGAATCTGTTACAGCCCCTACAGTGATTGAGTTCCTTAGGAGCTATGACACCACCTCTCCTCTCCTCTCTTCATAGTTTTTTCTAATATATTATCATGTTTAAATGCATGTCTTACACTAACATGTGGGTATTTTTTTTACATATTTATATACTTACAGCATTACGAACTTGCCTATAGTAGCTAAAGGCATTCTCCGTGGAGACGACGCAATAAGAGCGGCCGAAGCGGGCTGTTCTGCCGTTTTGGTCTCTAACCACGGAGCCAGACAATTGGACGGAGAACCCGCAACGGTGAGCACTTATCATTTATAGTTTAATCACAGTAGGTACATAAATTATCGCAATATTTCAAATCAAATACCTTTAGAAAAGCCCACCGTATACCTATACCTACATATGATTGAAATATTATGAAACAGTGAAATTTTCTTCATGTTCTTTATACTTTACTCATTTAAAAAAAGCGCCAGTAGATGTAGATCTATCAACTTTTATCAACTAGTCGTTTTCATTTGTTTTACTTAGTTGTTTTTAACCCTATAAAGGAGAATATAATAATGAGTTTATCATGGAAAATCGTTTTAAATTATTCTGAGGAACCGTAAGTACTTGCTTAGCATGTGTGTTTTTTTAGATATTGGCACCACGTACCACATACTACATATTATTTTTTACTTATTAAGGCATATACTACAGGGCGACATTGATTCAATGACTTACATTACAGATCGAAGCGCTTCCAGAAATAGTAGACGCGTGTAAAGAATACAACGTTGAGATATACCTGGACGGGGGCGTGTCTTCTGGCACCGACATCTACAAGGCTTTGGCGCTGGGAGCGAAAATGGTAATCACTACTCTATTAAATTACCTTTTATTAAGTAGTTGGTTTATTATAATAAATTTGATCAGGGATGTCGCCAGCCAATGGCGCTTGAACCACACTTATGCTATGACGAATGTAAAATATATTCAATTACAGGTAAATTCAAAACTAAAATAAAACAAGACATAGCTAAACTTCATGTCCCGCCTTGGCTACGTCTTTGTGTTTTTTAGGTACTCTTCCACCCAAAAACTACTGAACAGATTCGCCTGATATTAGGCACAGATTTCCTTTGAGACACGAAGAATTAACTTATAGATTATAGTTATAGTAGGGAGATAAAACGAAAAATTTTAAGGAAATATTTTAAAAAGGCCCTTTTTTCTAATGCATTGTGTTCCAACTTTTCTAAACTCCCACATAAATATTTGATTGAGAATTTATTGGAAAAATAATATTTTTAAGGAATCAAGAGAAGTATGTAGGATCGTGGTTTTTGGCAGTCAATATCCGTTTCCTTGGCATACCTACCCTGTAAGACATTAATTGACGTATCCAGATATTACTAAAGAATCTTACACGGGTGAAACTGCTGGTCGCAGCTAGTAATTAATAGATATGGATATGCATCTAACGAAATTATATGTTTCAGGTATTTGTGGGTCGTCCCGCTTTGTGGGGCTTGACTGTAGGCGGCCAAGAGGGCGTGGAAAAAATGTTAAAAATGCTCCGGAACGAACTGGAGTACACAGTACAATTAGCTGGTTCGTATTTTCAATCTATCCCAAATATTTACAATAGTGCCATTAAGTTAATATGGTCAGTGAAAATTGATCGATATTCCGTTCAGTTATTTCTTTTTCTCCCATTAAAGGAGGAAGAATGGGATAAAGAACAACATATCGGTATAGTCTCCGATGGGGCTGTTTTTACAGACTGTCGTTTGCCTTCATACGATACAAATAAAGAATATCAGAATAAATATATTGACCTTTCAAAAAATCCAATATAAAAGGGGAAATAGCATGGTATGTTGTTGTCATGCTGCTATGTATTATCTAGCCGAACCTGACGAGCACGACTCGGGAGGATTCTCTTCCGTATCTACATAACCACTCACGCGGATGTTAATGGGGGGTAGTAGTCACCAAATGGCTTCATGGCAGAAAAATCATTTGCTTTAGAAAATTTCTTTGCGCAATATTTTATAACAAAGAGAATGGCCGTTCTGGTAAAATATAATGTTAATATTTTGTTAACAGGCACGCCAAATTTGTCGGAGATCACCAAAGACATGGTCAGACACAAATCCGCCTACAGCCATCTATAACCAGTTTCAATGCAATAGAAGACTTTCGAACTGTTCAGACAAGACAAATGGAATATTTATTTATTGTTAAATAAAAGTAACGAGCATTATTTGGTGTTTTTATTTGGCGATCAATTTTCTGTACAGTGTGTACAAAACCTCGGGAGTCATATACGGCTCCTGCGCCCAAAGCATCCGGGATATTTTCTGAAACAAATCAATATCTGCATACTTAGATTTTAAGCAATTTCACATGATGTTATAATATCCAAATCGATATCGTAAAATCTCATTATAACATTGTGCCGGTGGGCGAGCCTTATGTCAATATCCTTAACAGCGCGCGCTCGCTCCTAATTGGCCCTGCGCGCGCTGCAGCTGCGCTCTCGTTGGTTAGATTTTAATGGCGGCAAGTTCACTGTGACAATACACCTACTAGCTCTACTGCTTGCCCCGCGACCGCTACAGCTGCTGGATCAATAATAATTAACATTAACTTTCAAAATTGTACCATCCAAAATTTGAACAATTATTATAAATAAACTATTGTCAGCTTTTACTCTTGTTGTTTGATTAATTGCATTAGTGAAGATAAAGTAGTATATGCAACTGCAAATGGAGAGAAATAATGTATTGGCAATAGTAATTTCAGTTGAGATATGAAGCACATATTGAAGACGTTTTAAAGAGTACCAAGTCGCATATACTTTCCTACTAATCTCCTTAAGATGGCTCGACCAGGTCAGGTTCTCGTCAAGGTACACTCCTGTTTGTAAGAGGTAGTGCCACGCTGCATGCTTGCATGCAGCCGAATTGGGCCGGCACGACCGGGGAGGTACCTCTCGCTTACATGAGACCGGCGTGAAGTGACAGCTGTGCTGTCGCGTTTCGTGCGGTGTGTAAGTAGCCGGTGGCCCATGGAAGTGGGAGGAGAAAGGGGGGCAGCGCATCTGTATAGTCTCTATGCAGATGTCTATGGGCGTCAGTAGTCATGAAAATGGCTACAACTACTCGTTTGCCCCCTTATACCATAAAAAAAAAAAACAAGATTTTTGGCCAATTACTTACTATTACTGATTTTTTAAATTATAATTTGTTTCCGTATCTGGCTGCTATCTTATCTTATAGCTATTATCTTAATCATGTCAATAATAACATAATCACTATACTTCCTTTAGGAGAAAATGCCTTAAAGTATCTCAACATTACGTTTAAATGTATTGTTGTGATACTTAATGCCCCCGAAATATATAATACGTACATATCATTACTGAAAATCATAATTCGATATAATCAAGCTAATTGGCCAATAGCAATTGTAATTACAATATTGAATAATATCGACATTTCGATAATTTTCGCACAAATACCTAATACGCCCCAGCTGACTGTTACGTGACAAGTTTATGACCTAGGGGTCAATTAGAGGTCAACAGGTAGGATCGCGGACCAATCACGAATGTCGCTGGTGCTGACCTGCAGAGCCTCAATAGCGAACCGCGCAGTGGTAAGGCGCTGCCTCGGATCTGGCTTCGCGGAATGCAGAGGTACAGAACATTTTATTTTACGATATACATGTAAATGTCTGATTTTCGTAATTTAACAAATTGCATAATATATTATTGCTAGATGGCAAACGACTTAATGGTGGACAGAAATGTGATTAAAATTAATGAATTTTAATTTGACATTAATCCACTGTGCTCCATTAAATGGACGCAAATTAGGGAGTTTTTGAGATTAATTATTAATAATATTTAATTATAAATTTTATTATAACATTTATTAACATTAAGGAAGGATACTATTCACCAAGTTGACTACGTATTTTGTGGCTGACCTTATAACCTATGAGTGTGTGGTGATGATAAATCATTGTTGGTTTTTCTTATCAATCCATTATTTGTATAAATACATCTGAACCGTAGCAGACAGTAGTTCTTTAGCAGCCATGGAGAAATACGTTTCTGTCAGTGACCTAGAGAAGGCGGCACTTGCCCTGCTGCCTAAGAATACTAGGGACTACTACAAGAGCGGTGCCACAGACGAAGTCACGCTTGCAGAGAATAAACGAGCTTTTCAAAGGTAATGAGAATTAAATATGAAGTATTTGTAATGGCATAATAACTGGCATTTGAAAGTGTATTCGACTGTACTTTAATTTCAATTAACGCTAATAGAGGGATTATTAGGAAGTTGCCTCAATCATTGTGATTGAACGTTCGCAATTAATAATTAGGCAATTTCCTAATAGATTAGATTACCTGTTAATTAGATTTTAAAAATTATTTTTCTGTCTTTTCTGTATAACCTACTGTACAAGAGTTCTTTTCACATCTAAATTTTAGTTTTTTACTAATTTATCACTAACGGAGTCGGCCTTCACTTGCGTAAAATCTTGCCCATGGGATAAAAAGTAATTTTTATATTATACCAGATTTTAATTCACATTTGTGTCGAATTTAATTTAAATCCTATAAGTAAGTAGTTTTTGAGTGAGATAAAGATACAATCTTAATAAATTTTTCCTTACTTTTGCATTCGTAACAATAAGTAGGATTATCATATATGTTTAAGAGTTCTGTAACTCAAAATAAAAAATAGAACCCTTGTACTATCACTTTGTTGTCAGTCTATGTGTACGTCTATTTTGGAAACCTAATGGTTACTTCCGATGACCTAGAATCATAAAATTTTGTAAGAAGTGAGTGAGACTCTTCACTGCTGATTGTAATTGTGATAATTTTGTTTTTGCGACATCTACATAATTATAATTAAACTATGTCTCTATTATCTTTGAAAAGGTCAGACATCGATAAGCATAACTGTGCAGAATTTAATGTTTATTAAATTTCGAGTTGTTGTTTCTTCCATAGACTCCGCATTCGTCCAAAATGTCTTGTCGGTATAAAGGGCTGCGATATAAAGACAACTGTGCTAGGACAGACCGTGTCCATGCCCGTGGGAATAGCACCATCTGCTATGCAAAGAATGGCTCACCCAGACGGCGAAACGGCTATGGTTAAAGGTAATTTAATAAATTCTAATTTGTGGATAGAAGAGCTAAAACTTAAAGTAAGTTTTAGCTGTTTGCATCGTCATCATCAGGCTTTATCTGTCCTTCTTATATACTACTACTCTATAGGCCTTCTTCAATGAACGATTGAGCCGGGTTGGGCAACATTCCGGAAGCTCAAACATTCTCACGTTGCTTATACCTGCACAGAGCTTGAAGATAAAAATCCTCCTCAACCAAGGCATTTCGGTTCCATAGGACATTTCTGGGAGCCCACCAGTGATGCCCTATGTGCCCTCTAAGTTTAGTTCTGCCGTTCGACGTAGGTCAACGGACTATTGAATGTAGCCATTTGGCTCCAATTTCTCGATTCCCCCTATTCTCTAAAATAACTACAAATTTACTCCATTTTCCCATACCATAAATTTATTTTTACAGCTGCAGAAAAAGAAGGTGTAATTTACACACTCAGCACCTTGTCTACAAGTTCTCTGGAGGAAGTAGCCAAAGCTGCTCCTAACGCGATTAAATGGTTCCAGCTCTACATATATAATGACAGGTGTGTTACGTCATCTAGGTACATCGTTAGCTACATAGTTACATACATAGATGCCCATATAATAACAAATGAAAAATTCAAATTCAAATTAAAAAAAAAATATTGTTGATAAGCAGGCAGAATAACAGCGTAGGTGAAGCTAGTAAGGAAGATAAGTAGGTATGTAAAGTACCGACGCGCGACGTCCTACTTGCGGCTGGTGAATGTCTTGTAAATAAGTTATTGGGGGAGAGAGGCTATATTAAACAAGATAAGGTACATTGGGCTTCTAGGGTTGAATATCACAAGTGTGGCCCACATTCAGCTTATTTTGCCGCCTTGCGGCCCTTGCCTGAAAATAGGTTACCGACCGCTTCATTAGTCCATTGAGCCAATACGGCACAAGCGAGAAAAAAAAAATTCTGCAGCGTTACATATTTCGTTGCAACGAGTCCCCCTACAGTAGGTTCCAATCAAACAGATGCCGGTATTAGTGGACACAGGATACAAAGTCATTTACAATAATTATTAAAAACAAATTGTATTTGCTTTAAATGTATTTAAATGGTAAAATGTTAACTTTCAGAGAAGTTACTAAGCGACTAGTTGCTAGAGCTGAACAAGCTGGGTTTAAGGCTCTAGTTTTAACAGTGGACACGCCTTTATTCGGCATAAGAAGAGCCGATGTGAAGAATAAATTTACGTTACCGTCGCATTTAAGGTGAGCTGGTTTATTTGTCCCACTTCATTTTTCCCAATCAACGTCATCATGATCTGTTCACTGTGGTTTATGTTGGACAATAGCTGAGTAGCTATTTCAGAAAGAAAGAACATCAAATGAGCTTGACGTTCCTTCCTTTCCCGCAAACACATTATGAACCAAAGTTTTGCGGTCGCCAATTTACGTAATATATTATGTATTTACCACATTGACGACGGGAAAAATTGTTCATAATAATTGTTATGTAACTGATGATGATTGATTAAAATTACGTTAATGGCCTATTTTCCAGTATCTTATTAATATTATAAATGCGAAAGTGTATGTTTGTTTGTTTGTTACTTCTTCACGCATAAACTGCTGAACCGATTTTCATGAAATTTGGCACACACATAGAGGGTAACTTAGATTAACACATAGGTTAGTTTTTATCCCGTAAAAATGTTCCTATGGGGTGGGATGATTTTCCACGATATCGAAATTTACGCGGGTGAAACCGCGGGGTGCAGCTAGTTAAAAATAAAAGCTTATTGAATGTAATCTTTAATTAATATGATTTTTAAAGACATTATGTAGTGAAATAATTTGTAAATAATCATTATTCTATGTTAAAATCTATTTTTTTAAATTTTTATTTTATTCATAAGTCACGTGACACGAAACTACGTGAAATTGACGATGACGTAACACGTGCATGCTGATTCCGAAATTGAATGAATGAATGATTCTTTATTCTGTACACAAATATATATACAAATAATCTTATAAGATATGCTTATGATTAAAATATGTACACAAAATGCGACTTTATTGCTTAGGTAGCAATATCTTCCAGGTAACCTTTTGGCATTTGAAAGAATACAATTACTTTCTTAGTTGATAGTAGGTACAAAGTAACAAATAAAAACGACATACAATAAAATTCAGAATAAGGTTTTTAACTCACACAACTTATTAATGTATTATATTCGGTACTGCGGCATATTATATTATGTAATATATAATAAATAAATATATATTTAAATATAAATAAAAACATATATATATATATATATAGTATATGATATATAAGTATAACAAATAATGAAATAAATAGTACATAAATACACATGATTACTTAAACATTATTTTACATTGACACAGGTAGATAGATGTTTATTTAGATTTGATGCATAACAAAAGATTACGTTTATCAGGAGCCAGTCAATGTCAGCATAAACTTAAATAATGGCTTTTGATTAGGTTTTTAAAAGAGTTCAAATTCTTTGCACTTTTTATATCCAATGGTAGAGCATTCCATAACTTGATGACTCTAACTGTAAATGACATTTCGTAGTACTTACTGTGATGAGGAGGCATATACAAAAGTAAGTTTTGCGCGGAGCGAAGGTCTCTACTGGTCGAGGTGTGAAATTTAAATTTTTCTTTTAAATAAGTTGGTGTTTTAGGATCGTACAAAATGGTATAAAGCGTTGTGAGGATTCGAGCATTCCGGCGAAGTCGTATAGGGAGCCACTTGAGAGTTGCGCGAAATTCTGAGGGTGAAATTTACTGATAGTACCAGATAGGTACTTGATTTGAAATGTAACTTTTTTTGTATTCTGTAATTTGCACAATAAAGTATATTTCATTCATTCATTTGTAGTTCTAGCCATTTGTCAAATTTCTAGCATTTCTAGCTTATGGTTACATTAAAAGTTCGTAATTTTCGGAACGTTAACAAAGCTAATACGTCCCATAACGCCATTTTGCAAGAAGCGTTTTCGCGGGTTTTATAAATTATGCATCTTTAATTTAAAAATTTGAAATAAATAATAACACATTATTATTAAACATTCTACAGTGGTTTTCGAAAACTTGGAAAATAGTCCATTATGCAGATAAAACATAACAATGCCAACTACCCCATGAAAATTTACAATTTTTATGACGATTGAGAAAAGTAAATGGCAGGTTTTCCGCACATAGGAAAACTATAAGTATGAGTAATTTAACTAATCATCAGCTACGCTCCTCCTCCTAGTGTAAACTTCTACACGTCCATTCTTTTACAATAGATACTTACATACCTATATTATGTACGCTATTTTCCTCTGGCAGTATAAAAAAATAATTAATGTTGCAGCTTAGCAAACTTCGAGGGGCACTTGTCTAATAAAATTCATAGTACAGGAGAAGGGAGTGGACTTAACCACTACGTTAGCAATTTATTCGACAAATCGTTAACATGGGATGACATCAAGTGGTTGAAAAGGTAAATATTGCACAAATGTATATTTTTATCGCATAGGTACAGCACAAAACCCAGCCTCATCTTATGAATTACGATCTTGACTTTTTCACCCGTCCACCGACTCTCAAGCCGGATTTATAATAACTAGAGGAATCTGTTACAGCCCCTACAGTGATTGAGTTCCTTAGGAGACACCACCTCTCCTCTCCTCTCTTCACAGTTTTTTCTAATATATTATCATATTTAAATGTATGTCTTACACTAACATGTGGGTATTTTTTTTTACATGTTTATATACTTACAGCATTACGAACTTGCCTATAGTAGCTAAAGGCATTCTCCGTGGAGACGACGCAATAAGAGCGGCCGAAGCAGGCTGTTCTGCCGTTTTGGTCTCTAACCACGGAGCCAGACAATTGGATGGAGAACCCGCAACGGTGAGCACTTATCATTTATAGTTTTATCACAGTAGGTACATAAATTATGTATCATAAGCAATATTTTAAATCAAATACATACCTTTAGAAAAGCCCACCGTATATACATTTGATTGAAATATTATGAAACAGTGAAATTTTCTTCATATTCTTTATACTTTACCTCATTTAAAAAAAAAACGCCAGCACCTACTTATATGTATCTATCAACTCTCATTAACTGACTCGTTTTCATTTTTTTTACTTAGTAGTTTTTACCCTATAAAGGAGAATATAAAAAAGAGTTCAGCATGGAAAATCTTTATAAATTAATCTGAGGAACTATATGTACTTGCTTAACATGTGTGTTTTTTTAGATATTGGCACCACGTACCACTCTACATATTATTTTTTTACTTATTAAGGCATAGACTACAGGGTGGCATTGATTCAATGACATACATTACAGATCGAAGCGCTTCCAGAAATAGTAGACGCGTGTAAAGAATACAACGTTGAGATATACCTGGACGGGGGCGTGTCTTCTGGCACCGACATCTACAAGGCTTTGGCGCTGGGAGCGAAAATGGTAATCACTAACCTGTTAAATTACCATTTATTAAGTAGTTGGTTTATTATAAGAAATTTGATCAGGGATGTCGCCAGCCAATGGCGCTTGGACCACACTTATGTTATGACGAATGTAAAATATATTCAGTTACAGGTAAATTCAAGACTAATATAAAAGAAGACATTTGACCTTGTCCCGTCTTGGCTACGTCTTTGTGTTTTTACTCTTCTACCCAAAAACTACTGAACAGATTCGCCTGATATTAGGCACAGACGAAGAGTTAACTTATAGATTATAGTAAAGAGATAAAACGAAAAAATTTAAAGAAAATATTGAAAATGTCACTTTTTTCTAATGCATTGTGTTCCAACTTTTCTAAACTCCCACATAAATATTTGGTTGAGAATATAATAGAAAAATAATATTATTAAGGAATCAAGAGAAGTATGTAGGATCGTGGTTTTCGGCAGTCAATATCCGTTTCCTTTGCATACCTACCCTGTAAGACATTAATTGACGTATCCAGATATTACTAAAGAATCTTACACGGGTGTAACTGCGGGTCGCAGCTAGTAATTAATAGATATGGATATGCATCTAACGATATTATATGTTTCAGGTATTTGTGGGTCGTCCCGCTTTGTGGGGCTTGACTGTAGGCGGCCAAGAGGGCGTGGAAAAAATGTTAAAAATGCTCCGGAACGAACTGGAGTACACAGTACAATTAGCTGGTTCGTATTTTTAATCTATCCCAAATATTTACAATAGTGCCATTAAGTTATGGTCAGTGAAAATTGATCGATATGCCGTCCAGTTTTATTCTCTTTCTCCCATTAAAAGAGGAAGAATGGGATAAAGAACAACGTATTGGTATAGTCTCCGATGGGGCTGTTTTTACAGACTGTCGTTTGCCTTCATACGATACAAATAAAGAATATCAGAATAAATATATTGACCTTTCAAAAAATCCAATATAAAAAGGGGAAATAGCATGATATGTTGTTGTCATGCTGCTATGTATTATGTAGCCGAATCTGACGAGCACGACTAGGGAGGATTCTCTTCCATATCTGCATAACCACTCACGCGGATGTTAATGGGGTTGGTAGTCACCAAATGGCTTCATGGAAGAAAAATAATTTGCTTTAGAAAATTTCTTTGCGCAATATTTTATAACAAAGAGAATGGCCGTTCTGGTAAAATATAATGTTAATATTTTGTTATCAGGCACGCCAAATTTGTCGGAGATCACCAAAGACATGGTCAGACACGAATCCGCCTACTGCCGACTATAACCAGTTTCAATGCAATAGAAGACTTTCGAACTGTTCAGACAAGACAAATGGAATATTTATTTATTGTTAAATAAAAGTACCGAGCATTATTTGGTGTTTTTATTTGGCGATCAATTTTCTGTACAGTGTGTACAACACCTCGGGAGTCATACACGGCTCTTGTGCCCACAGCATCCGGGATATTTTCTGAAACAAATCAATATCTGCATACTTAGATAACAAAAAGTACTAATGGGCTATTTTCCAAGTTTTCAAAAACCAATCCAGAATGTTTATCAGCGATCAAGGAACTTGTACAATTTTTTGTTTTTAATTCTGTTAAGTATTTATCTCAAATTTTAAATTCTTTCATAATTAATAAAATCCGCGAAACCGCTTCTTTAAACATCAAGGCATCTGGCGAGAATTCTCACAGAGTCTGCGCTAGCCGGGAAGCATTGATGACATAGATACATATTTTTATTAACATTACTTTGATAAATAAAGGCAACTTATTGATTATATAGGTATCTACCTACTTTGCGGCAGCTTGTTAAAAGCTACCGAATTCTAAAATTATTTCTCGAGATCATTTAATTTCAATCACATAATTGGAAATAACCGGAATGTAATGCTGAAATACGTTCAACAATACATTTTGAACTTCTTAAAAAAAAATTAAAATACAAAAAATATATTATAAGTTATGTTCATTAAGAATATTCTATTCTTTTCTGGTAGTCATCATATTATATTATATTATATTATATTGTCATTTAATTTCACCATTTTTGTAGCCATAAGAGAGGCCTCTTTTTTACTCCCACCCCGGGCCTAGCTGGCCTGACCCGGCGCTGCTCACAGACACATCAAGTAACCTACCTTAAAATCACATCCGTACAAGTTGATGCCCGTCTTGAGTTTCTTAACAGACTCCTTGAGCGATTGATGATTCGATAACTTGTGTCTCAACACCATCGTATCGTTACAAGTGAGGCACGAGCTGTTCGCTTTAGAGAAATACGAGTCGCTAGACGAAACTTCCCTTACTTTCTTATCTTCGTTAGCAAAATGCGCGTCTCTTTCTTTCATATAATTAGTGAAACTAAAACTGCAATGGTCTCTTTCTATTATTTTCCCTACACTGTGTGTATTATTCCCATCTGCATTAGAGTTCGGGATAAAAACGTTTTTTATCATGCTAATACTTCGTACAACTGTCGAGAATGATCCGTTAATAATGTTCAGGACTTTAGAGCCGATTGATTTGTTTGATTGATCGCATTTCGATGCTGACACTTCGACAAATTTATTTTTCTTACGTTTGTATTTGTTGTTATTATCCTGTATTTTCTTTAATCTTTTCAACTTCTTTGGCGTGGAGATAAACTGTGGTTTCATTTTGAACTCATGTTCATGCTCAATTAGAGTACATGTTGTTCTGTTAAATGTGTCTTTACCGATCTCAAAACTTATAGGTACTTTATTTTTGTATTTGTTGGTATCCTGTATTTTCTTTAATCTCTCAAACTTTTTTGGTGTGGAAGCTAGGACAGGGTTAAATTTGAGTACATGTTCATGCTCTGTTATCGTACTTGTTTGTCTGTTAAAAGTGTCTTTACTAACTTCATACCTTGTCGATACTTGTAATGGATTGTATTCTCTATATTTTGAACTCGTAAATACGTATCCTTTCTTGGTTTCTTTCTTATTGTTGTTATTGCTTTCATTTATTAAAAACGAAAATGACAATTCACTCTCGTCTTTACGAGTATTAGCGTATTTGAAATTAGTCTTGGCTCCATGATAAGTATCATTCCTAGAGCTAACAAACATTTTATGTTTCTTATTGGCGTTGGACACCTGTAAATCGTTATTTTTGTTGTAGAGTTTGGATCCGTACAAATTTTTATTTCTATTTTTATTGCTGTTGTATGAATTGCATTCATACACTTCTTTCATAACGTTCTGAAGTAAAACATTTGTATCTGAATTAGGGTCTTCTTTAACCGACATATCAGCTTGTGCTAACTCACGTTTTGGAACGTAACAACTTATGTCCTTAAATTCTTCGTCACTCAACTCAGCATCCGTACCGAGTACTGAAATTGTATTATATTATATAAATGATATTGTAGCATTGATGCCTGTGTTGGTATTCGACCGACAATAGAAGATTCATGACACTACTTACATTTTCGTCTAGAGTACAGAATAATCGCTGCCCATTGCGTTACCTATAAACGAAACGGAACCAAATTATTTACAGATATTATTACATCAACATAATTACATAAAGGTCAATTTGGGCAGCACAGGCTTTAGCTACGTTAATAATTAATTAAGTGAATAATTATCAATGGCGTAAGCAGATGCCAAGTCCATCCTGTAAGCAATCTATGTGACTTTAATAGGTACCTAAAATGGCAGCTAATCAAGGGCCCTTATTAGAATTTGTAACAGGTTATTTTAGGTAAATTGGCGCTAAATAATTGGATACGAATTGCAAGAGGTAGTTCTATGATGCATTGCAGCTGCAAAGGGCTAGTGCGGCTAGAGAAGCAACCTTCTCTCAAATGATACCGTATTACTGCCGTTAAGTTGTGGTGATATAGCGCGGAAGGAGGGCAACGCATCTATGCACTTGCTTATAGGCGTCGGTAGTCATCAAAATCTCTCGACTGCTTGTATATCTCATTCTTACATATCATTTTATATAGAGAGAACTACTAGAACTGACTAGAAGCAGAAACAGAAGTTTTCTGTCACTTCTCCAAACTCTACTGCCTACTTAATATCCGCTGTTTTGATATTTGTACTACCGGTGAATTGTTTACGTCGGTGCGCGTCCATCTCTGCAGATATTTGAAAACCATTTTAGATTTGCGAACGTATTCTCGCTGCGTTGGTCTCGTGCTCTCTATGATGGTGTTCAGTGTTTGCAAATACGTAGTGTACAGAAGAGTTTGTCTGGAATCAAATATTTGTATGTAGTAGCGGTGCGACAACACAGTTTCTCTCTCCCTCGCTCTCTCTCTCTCTCTAAAAACTGTTAGAATACGTCCCAAATAGTAATTTTAAGTAGATAGAGACCATCCTCTATTGTCTTCTCATTCTTTAACATAAGTGATAAGACCATCATGTTTGTAATAATAATGCCTAATAATAATCTGGTGTATCAAGATATACAAGTAATGATTGGCAAAGAATTAGAAAGCGAGTTATTTTTAAAACATCTCAACATCAAGCTGTGCTGTCGCGTTTCGTGCGGTGTGTAAGTAGCCGGTGGCCCATGGAGGTGGGAGGAGAAAGGAGGGCAACGCATCTGTATAGCCTCTATGCGGATGTTTGTGGGCGTCGGTAGTCATGAAAATGGCTCCGGCTGCTCGTTTGCCCTCCTATATCATAAAAAAAATAAAAAAATCATCTTTTGTATTGCAGAACATTGCTTAAAATGACCAGATCGTTTGTTCGTTCAGCAGAAAAAGCCATGAGCGTAGCATAGACTTGTAATTACTGCGGTCTAGATATAGAGGAGCCATAGCAAATCAAAAATGCGTCTTGAAAAAAAAATAATCTGGTGAGCCTTATATTGGGATTATGCATTTAAAAATGAAAAGTTAAATTCAAAAAAATTATAGGATCAATTTTCCGAACCGATAGTAGTAATTAAATTTTTTTATTACCCTATAAGTACTAAAACACACATAAAATACGCGGTATGTAAATAAGTCGAGGGGTGCATGAATTAATGTCGTAATCGTAATGAAAGAAGAATGATGAAAGAATAGAAAACACATCTAGTTTATAAGCCATTTTTCAGGTTTTTTTTTAATCGCAACGTGCTCCGCTTACCCGAGCTGTTAACAATGCGCCAGTCGGCCTTCCCAACCATAGATTTAGAATGTACA
>LUGF01025361.1:830938-848202 GCA_001625245.1 Calycopis cecrops
CCGCTCACCGCGCCGGTCTCTCTCTCACTCGCGCGTCGAGTATCGAGTGAAAGAGAGACAGACGATCCGCTCACCGCGCCGCAATTCGCACCGCTGTGGTCATGAACGCGCCGTTAGACTCGCGTTTCGTGCGCCTACAACGTATCTTTGTTTTTTTTATTAGTATAAGGAGGCAAACGAGCAGTTGGAGGCAATTTCATGATCGACTTGCATAGACATCCGCGTAAGGCTATACAGATGCGTTGCCGCTTCCTTCTCCGGTTCCTTCCTCCTCCCCTCTCCTTGGGCCACCGGCTACTCACACCGCAAGAAAGGCGATAGCACAGCTGTGACTTTACGCCGGTATTATATAAGTGAGAGGTAAAACCCTGGTCATGCTGACCTATAATTCGGCTATGTATGCAGCGTGGGCGTGGCACTACCTCTTATTATATCTAACTATATGATATATCTGCACAATATCTAAGCGAATAAATGGCGTCGGTTGCAAATTACTCCCAATAGATCTTTTAATCGTCAGCTATAAAAAAACTCTAATTTTTTTTTACTTACCATCATGCAGTTAGAAAATAAATGGCACATTCTTAACAAGCAGCCGCTTATTCTTATCATATTTTGCGTGTACATACGTCTTACTTCTTTGCTATGCTTATCATTATCTAGGCCAATGAACATAAGTGAAGATATCAAATTTAATGCCATCTTCATTTTAGTTGTTTGTCCTTGGCACAAAACTATTCGAATCTTATCATACAGCGGCTTGAACTTTATTATCATATGGCTGTTTTGGGGCTAAAATAAATAAACTGGTGAATGACATATTTGTAGGTGTATATTTGTAAATTATATAAATTTATCTATTACGAATTGTGCCGTTAATATCCATATTTTTTTCGAAACAAAACTTATATTAGTGAATTTCGAAATCTACCTACCTATATCTATGCCAAATTTAGTCATTTTTACGAGAAAGAGTAACAAATATACTAAAGATCTTTCACATCCATAATATCAATAAGATTTTGTTTTCAGCAGCAATGCACTTGGATTTTTTTAGTATATCATAAAGGTCATCATTACTTACATTAGAAAACAAGTAAATGCCGATTCTAGAGAAAACGGAATGTAGCACTTCAGTATCATTGGTTTTACACAAAGACTCGAATAAATTTCGTAAATTTAATTCTGATCTGTACACATATGCATTACTTTTCTGAAAAAAAAATAATCGACACAAAAATACTTTATACAATTTAAACAAACGTTACTTTATTTTATTGTAAATTAATATTAATTACGTGACTCTCAAGAAAATTAAACGAATTTTCAATTGATTGCATTATATCCTTCTCTAATTCAGAAGTAAGATAATTAGATGTTTGAATTTTTTAAGATTGTAATATACTTGTAGCAATGCGAACTAATGCTAACGGCGTTCGTTTTCAGTTTTCAAATATTGGCGCTTTTTTCCTATTTTTCAGTGCTGCCAAATCCTAAAGAAAAAAATCAATATTTTTTTTAATTTACCATCATGCCGAAGGAATAGAAGAGAGGTATGCCTATCTATCACTTGTTCCGCGCTTTCACGCTCAGCGAAAAGTAACAATGAGTCACGCGTACAGCCGGCCTTTATTGATTTTTAGGACGTTATTTATTTATTTAATTTGGAACACCAACAGCGCATACATTATAACAATTTTAAATTTCACATTGTGGCTGGCGGCAACTGGCGTACACAGCATTCAAATTATTGTGATCTAAACTTAGATCATTTAGTAAAAATGATCTAAGGATCTAAATGATTAAATTTTTTTTTTTTTTTTTATTGTATTATAAGTTTAAAAAGTTACAAATAATATTGTGTTAGTAGATAACATTAAAAACCACTTAGGTTTGTGTTTATGCTATCTTAAATGACACTGTACGTAGTAAAGAGTTTTAGCTAAAACATCTTTTAAAAGTTGAAACAAAATACGAAATAATAATAAAAGTTAGCTGACAAGTCATAAATCAAATGCAAAGCGGCATGCGTTATAACAATGAACACAATTTAAAGAAAATAATTACTGTTATTGATCTTTAGAAGTTTTAAGTAAATGCATTAAGTTAATGTCGTTATTTAAACCATGAAGGATGAATGTTTTAAGTTGGTGCTTAATATTATTTGTAGTTAAACTATCCCGTAATTCTGAGGGTAGTTTGCACAGAATACATATACCCTACGGAAAGAATGAAGACTTCATACAAAAACAATGCCAACAAGGGCGCACACTAGCGCTCCAGCTTTTGACCGGAGAAACTAACGTTGGCGCGAATATTTGAATCGTGAAGCTATAGAAAAATACTACTTTATAATATTTTTTATTAGGGCTTCAGAGAGCACCGTGTTGGTGCTCTCTGAAGCCCTAAAAAGTCACAAAATAGGTTGTAAAGAAAACTATGGGTAAATTCACTCAGTATATTTATTATCCTGTACAACACCATAATTTTACGAAAGAATATAATATAATATTCTTATTGTCTATACAATAATATTGTATCCACAAATGTCACAATCCAGTCTTATTGCTAGGATAGAGATTTCTGCCAGAGAACCAAAAATAAATTTTAATTTTACAGAGTAAGTTCATAATATAAAAGGCACAATATTAAATATATATTATCCACATACACTTTTAGTAAGGGCGACAGCACACACGCTCCGACTGCTTTTTGCACCCCAATATTCAGAGTTGTACAAAATGGTTTTAAAAAAGTATTTAAATACAAAATGTAAAATACTTTTCAGATTTACCATTTCAAATGCAAATACTGGGTTTTCCGTTTCTAAAAGCTATTTTTTTGCATTTTTATCGATTCAGGTTGCAGATATCCATAATATATCTGTCACCTTCCAAGCTCCTATTGGTCTCAGCTATGGGTTTGGAAATTCTAACATTTAACTAACGTATTTCAATTTCTTTCAGGACTCCCATCCCAGTTTTCTTAGAGCTTCATTTTTGGTTTCTTGGACTTGTAATATATTATACAATAGTAATATAAATTCCACAGAGTTGAGCAAGGGCTAGTTTATATGGTATGGTAGTTTTATCCATGTCCCGTGTTTGTTTTATTTTTTTTTATTTTTATTAGTAAACCAACAGTGAATACAGTAATGCTTATTAACTAACATAGGACATATAGTATGGCCAATAACAGGCTTACCTTACTTAACTAGACGTTATTGTTATTAATTTTATTTAAACAAATATTACGTACAATAAGTACCTATAGGAATACATCGCAATATACATACATATAGCAAGCGATGTTATAGTAAAGTTAAGTAAAAGAACATGATGAATATAAATATATAGGTAAAACAATAATTGCAATTGAAGATTATTATAATAGTTGTAATACAAATATATTAATTAGTGAAGTAACCTAGCACACGTGTGTGTGTGTGTGTATATGTGAGTGTACTTGCGCGTGTGCTTGTTTGTGAGCGTACATATACTATATGTACATGGCACCCTAGCCCTACAACAAAGTCTTGGGATCGGTACATTCTGGCCACTAGGATGCCATGAGCTTAATAAATACCAACACAAATATTGTTAAATGGTTGATTTTAACAATGGCTGGAGCAAAAACAAAGTTGGGATTTGCATTATCTTTTTCATAAAATTCTTTTATATGCTCCCACTTTGCCACACCTGTAACAAATAAACTTTATTATACACATTGCTGTCAGAATGCTGTTCTGTTTTGGGCTGAAATATTTTTCTTTATAAGAGGACAAACAAGAAATTATTATTATTTCGCCTAAGTTTTTTCTACATCTTATGTAAAGTTTCTTTTTTTTAGGAGTCAATTCTACCAATTTCTTTATTTCTAAATCTTTCAAAATTCCTCTTGCAGTCTTTGCACATATATAAAGTTGATAGTTCCCTATGGAAATGCCTGCATAATATATTTTGCATGAAACAAACTACACAGATAAGTTCATAATGAAAAAAATAAATTCAGATATATATTTATAATTTACCAATTTTTAGAACACATGCTATAAATTATACTTTAATAAAAGAATAAATAAAGGGTAACAAACTTAATTTTGTTTAGGACTGTACCTACCTTTAACGATGGAGGATGATTTGAGGAGCATGCTTGAGTTGGAATGATCGCTACTGAAGCTTTATCTATTTCCTGAAAAGCAATCAAGTTTAAATTAATTAAGTACCACAGTTTTTTTATAGAATGAAAACTGGTTTATTACTAATTATTGTTATTTGTCATTACCAATCCCGATCTTTAGATGGCATCCTTTTGTATATAACAAAGATTCCAACAAATTAGGTATGGACCTATGCATTTTTCATGATCATTCGTTTTTAAAGTTTGTTAAAAATTATATCTCATAGTACTCTCTAAAACTAAACTATGAGGTTTTCTACATGGACAAAATATTTACTAGGAATGTTTTTTTTAAATATATTTTATTTCTATTCAAATGAACTTACTTGATGATAGGAAGTAAAACATAGTTTTTGGCGGAGATTTAATAATAGGTTTTCTGTTCCAGTTGGGATAGCGAAGTTATATCGGACCCAGGTTAAACGTTCCTTATTACTGCTGGTGTACGAACTGTCATCGAAGTGCTTACTACACAACATCTTATGCTGTCGGTGTAAACTTTTAAGACTCTTCAGTAGACCAGTTTCCACCTGGATAACAGAATTCAGCCCATACTCGTGCCCTGGAATAATTCAATCGATTTATAGATACAGATTTAACACAATACTCTAAGAAATGGGCATACAAAAACAACAATTACACCACGAAAAGATATAAAAATATTGTATTACTATAATATAGCACTTACTTCAAGCCATGTTTACCCGGTAGAGGAAATCTGTGGAAACGCAAATTTACATCTTCCATGGAAGTAATCTGGCATTTCGCGCACTTACGTTTTGATTCAGTAGACATTTTATTTTGTCTCTAAATAAAACGAAATAAATATGGGGTTTCTTCTCACAGTTCAGAACTTTAATCACAAACTATACTTTAATCTTTGATTATATAATCAAAGACTTTAATATTTAATAATGGCCGATGACGCCTGACGGACGGTTTTGACAGAACGTCAACCTTCAAAACAAAAGATTTTGCTGTCTCCCTCTAACGCATAGCGTCATCTCTTATGACTTTCTGTGCCCGGTGTTGGCATTTGACGCCTAGAACTTGACGCCCACTGGTAGTTTGTTAATTAATCGCGGTACAAGATACGAAGCGGTTCGCTCACCGTACGTATTGTTCGCACGCGTCATCGCAAACCTGTTTTGTGACATAGCTCTTGTGTATATGGGATGTTCAATTTGATTTTGAAATTGTTTGTTAAAAAAGTATTTGATTAACAAATTATATTCGACGTTAAGATGAACAGGTAAGATTCGACAATAACTAAACAGGATTCTAGGGTCGTCTTTCGACTGGTCTCTTATCTTGTTCGGTACTATATTTTTTAAAATTTTTATTTGTAAATTTACGATTTGATTTAAATAAGTTTTGTAGGTACGACCGTAACAGCCAAGACCATAGCAAATAAATGATTCCGCTAAAGAATTGTACAACATCAATTTGATTTTAAACGGCAAACGTTGTCTCAATATAATAATATTTGCCAGGAATTGCCTTAATTTGGTACATACGTGATTTATATGGTCTCGCTAAATATAAGCTATATTAAGATAATAAATTAAATTTGAAATGATTAATTATTATAAAATACAAATATTTGACTGTAACACAAATTAAATTATTTTTAACATAGATTAAATATAATTCAATAAATTTATTAATAACAAAGTAAAACGTAATCACTAATCACGTTTCAAAAGTACAGACTACAAGACAGTAGGAACAAGTTATGAACTTGCATAAAATTCAGTTGCCTCTGTTAAAAACTAATTTAAAAATTACATAAGTCACTACTAAGGTTTGTTTTCGTGATTGTTTTGTCACATGTCATATTTCAAGAGTCAAAACTAAAGGAAGGAGCATTTCACGCTGTTTTTGTTTTTATTGTAATATTTTGTAAATGCAAAAATTAATGTTAAAATTTAAAACATTTTATATTCTTCGCCTAAGGACTGCGTTTGATCAAATTTAATTCAAGCTATAAAGACTCGAAACTTATCAACTAATCATGGATGTTGGTGAATTGTTATCATTTAAGGTAAATACGGGGCTTGAGCCCATCCAATGTATCTGAGATATTGTCGATATTATAACCTATTCAATTATAAATTCCTGTTTTAGCCCACCCCTACTCCTAAAAGACCGAACGAAGATGAGTTAGAGGACTCGGATGACGAGACACCGCGCGCTGCTAAAACTCGTAGACTTCCCACTAAAACAAAAATAGATCATTCATCGCTGGGAAATAAACTACCAGTTGAACCCGCTATTACAGATAAAGAACGTGAAGATATTCTAAGATTTGTAGAAACAGAAGCTACTGAGGTATATTGCGTCCATTTCTAATTGCATAAAATACATCAACTTAAACCATTGTTCTAATAGTGTCACAAGTTAGTTAGGCAGGTTAGGTATTCCTTAATTAATGGTTATTGGTAAACAGAGATCAATCTTGCCCAATACGTAGCTTCATACTAATTGCACTTCCTTGTTAACACTATAAGAACTACAAACTTGGCTGATACTTACATATATATAGCAGATTGGCAAAGAATATATTGAATTATTTTCAGGGTGAAATTCTGGATGAAACTGCAGTAAAGAAATTGGTTTTAAATTTTGAAAAGAAAGCTCTCAAAAATAGAGAAATGAGAATAAAGTTTCCAGACCAACCTGAAAAATTTATGGATAGTGAAATTGATTTGTACGAAGCTTTGCAGGTACTGTCTTTTTATATGGATATTGTCATTGTAAAAAATGGAATACAGAATGGGAATATTTGCAATTTTGTAAGAGATATGACGTATAGACAATTCAATGATTTTATATGCATTCTTAGATTGATTAAAAATAAAGTTTTCGTATATTTACGCGAATGTTGGTCATGATTATGATTCTCTTAACGGATTCTATCACGTTTGCTATAAATATCCACTTGTAGAATATGATAGAACCTCCACAATGAACAAGTCTATCAATTCGTTGGTCCCCTGATATTATAAGATAGTTAAAAGAATCATAATCTTGATTAAAAATTTCATTACAATAAAGACTAATGGATTTATGAATTACCATGACAATGTAGTAGCCCAAGTATACAATTAAAAATGACAATGTTTTTTTATTTTTAGGATCTTAGTGCAGTGGCTACAGTTCCAGATCAGTATCCACTACTAGTTGAATTAAAATGTATAAATTCTATTTTGGAATTGCTGTCTCATGATAACACTGATGTTTCCACGAAAGTAGTACATCTTTTACAGGTTTGATGTTTTTATTTTCAACTCTACTAGGATTAGGGTTAGATATAAATATAATAAAGTGCTTTTTTTAATGTATTAAAGCTAAATCTAAAAGCCTAAAAAATAATATGTAGAAACTTTTGATATTTTTTTGCAAGCTAACATATACAGTATATCCTAGTATTTGCTTTTGCAACATCATCTCTACTACTGTTATAGAGATTCATTTTATCTTGTTTATCAGTGCAGATAATCGAGTCCAAACCTGAAAATATGATAATATTGTGATCTAGGTGTAGGAAGGGGTACAATTCGTTCCTGGTCTGAAAGCTTCCTTTAACATGCTTCTAAAATTGGTATGTTCGTAGATTAGTAGTGTGTTACTCATTATTAACATACTACCTCATTTTGGTTTGGCCACTTTTTTAGTTTGTCCTAATTTTTGTTCCTTCCGTGTTTAGTAAAAACACTCATTAAGAAATGATTTATTAAGAAGAATATAATTTTAGGAGTTTACTGATGTAGATATATTACATGAGAGTGAGGAAGGTGCTGAGGAGCTGATAACAGCACTAACAGAAGCCGAATGCCCAGCTTTACTTCTCCACAATCTCGCTCGTCTTGACGAACAAGTTCCTGATGAAAGAGATGCAGTGCATAATACACTAGGTAATTTTAATTTAATTTTTATAGTATAAGGAGGCAAATCAGCATTGGGATGCATTTTTATGACTACTGACGCCTATACCACAACTTACGACTAAGAGGTAATGCTATTGCTACATTGCAGGCTAACCGGGTCATCGAGACAAGAGAGGAGCGCAAGAGTTGTTACCACTATATAGTCCTATACCAATTATAGCTTCCTGAGACAGGGGGTACCTGGGAATCAGAAAGGTCTCGTCTTTTGTGACAATTATGACATCTATCTGTGTTTATTTACAGCAATGATGATATATAGGATGGGGAGAAATCAATTTGATAATATTTTTTCCACTTTAGGTATTATTGAAAATTTAACTGAATTCAGAACAGAATTATGCATTGAGGTTGCAAAACAAGGATTTATACAATGGATTCTGAAGAGATTAAAGGTTTGTATTATTTAAATGTTTTATTTCTTTTTAAAGTAGCATAAATCTTTTTGATACATACATAGATACCAAGACTTTTTAATAAAGTTGTTAAATGTTTTTTTTTAAATATTTTTAGATGAAAGTGCCTTTTGATGCAAACAAGTTATATGCTACGGAAATTCTATCCATATTATTACAAAATACACCTGAAAACAGAAAATTACTTGGAGAACTGGATGGCATAGACGTTTTATTACAGCAGCTTGCGGTAAGATTATGAAATTTATTATTATTTAGAAGTATCACCGAAGTATATAAATACTAGCTGTTACCCGCGGCTTCGCTCGCGTGATTTTTGGCGACAAAAAAAGAGCCGATTGCACTCTTCAGTCCTTCAACTATCTTGATACTAAATGTCACATCGATCCGTTGATCTGATTTGATATGATAAGCACAGGTGCCACCATAGGACCTCTCACTTACACGAGACCGGCGTAAAGTGACAGCTGTGCTGTCGCATTTCGTGTGGTATGTAGCCGGTGGCCCATGGAGGTGGGAGGAGAAAGGAGGGCAGCGCATCTGTATAGCCTCTGTATAGTATGTAAAAAAAAGCCCTCTACCGTATACCGTGTGTGTATTGCCGCCATTTTGTTGTGCAGTTCTACAAGCGGCACGACCCGAGCGGCGCCGAGGAGCAGGAGGCGATGGAGAACATGTTCGACGCGCTGTGCTGCGCGCTCATGGAGCCCGCCAACAGGGAGCGCTTCCTGCGCGGCGAGGGGCTGCAGCTCATGAACCTCATGCTAAGGTCAGGGACTTTTATATTGCACTAGCTGTTACGTGCGGCTTCGCTCGCGTGGTAGAAAAAAAAATTTAAAAATTGCCTACGGCAGTCTTCAGTCCGTCAAATATCTCTATGCTAAATATCACATCGATCCCTTGATTCGATTTGATGTGAAAGAAAGACAAAGAAACAAACAAACAAACACAATCGCATTTGTAATGATAGGATACATATATAACGGATCTAGAGAGGCTATGGGATTCAAGTCCTCCATGTGGACCTGATGGTCTTATGACAAATCCTTATTACCGTTGATAACCTATCCTCACTGGCATTCCTAAATCGGTCCCAAACCATGAGAATAAGCATTAACTCATAGACATGAATAATCTGCAGTTAGACAATAAGCAGAGGAGTTTCTTGTTGCTATCCGGACTTGCACCAAACTTTCACTATTCGGCAGTGCCAGAATGAGATAGTGCGGGGTGTATAGCGAATTCTATTCAAATTCCTCCTTTGAACGAGCGGCCCGTAGCAATAGCTACTTATCTTAAAACGGCGCTGATTATGTAGGTATATCAAAATGATATTAGTGATCCACGTACTGGTTAATCTCGCACTGCTTTCCGGTAGTGCCGGTAATGACGTCACTAGGTAACTACCTCCTACGTAAAAGAATGAGATTCTTTTACCAAGAGGTTGTTATATAGTTACATATTATGTTCTTTCTGTATCTAATTAAATGAGAGCATACAATGTTTCAGAGAAAAGAAAATGTCTCGCAACGGCTCCCTGAAGGTGCTAGACCACGCGCTGGTGGGGTTCGACGGGCGCGACAACTGCAACAAGTTCGTGGACATCCTCGGCCTGCGGACGGTCTTCCCGCTCTTCATGAAGACGCCCAAGCGGAAGAGGCTGCTGACGGTCGACCAACATGAAGGTATCAAACGCGAAAATATCCTTCCATTTATAAACAAAGGCGAAATACCATTTACAGCCCGTTCAGAGGAAGCGCTTTACGCGCGAGTCGATTCGCGCGTTGCCGAGATTCTGGAGCTACATAAACGTCGCGTCCGAATGCTACTGCGCGTTCTATCACTTGCACGTAAAATGAGTGCGACTCTCGACTCGCGAGTAAAAGAGTTTATCTTAACAGGCTTTTAGGATAAGTAAAATTAATTACGTGGTGGGATGCCAGTAACAGTTCTGTAAGTAGCGCCGTGCTGTATTGCAGCCGAATTGGGCCCAAATGACCGGGAAACTCTTGCTAACACGATACCGGCTTATAACTGTCTTTTCGCCTTTCCTGCTGTAAGTTTCCGATGGCCTATGGAGGTGGATGAAGGCAGACTGGCACTGCAGCGCAACTAGATGGGATTATACTGTTTTTTTAGGGTTCCGTATCTCAAAGAGAAAAAACGAAACCCTTATAGGATCGCTCTGTTGTCCGTCTGTCAAGACCTTTATCTCTAAAATGCGTGAAGGGAGGGCTGAAATTTTTGTCAAATACGGAGGTCAGTTGCGTCTTGATGCCTTAAAAAATCACAGTTCTAAGTTAACGCAATGAAAAGTTATGGCCAATTATGCACAAATTTTGTATGAAAACGTACTTTGTCGAAAACCAAAAATCTATCGGGTACTTCTTGTTGACCTGGAGTTGTGAAATTTGGCAAGAAGTAAGAACTTATAGCACATATATAGGAATAAATCTGAAACTAGTTAATTATATGTAGATCATTGGAAAAATCATTATCAACTTATAACTGTAATTCGTTGCCTATTAAATGTGTGTGAGCAACCGCTTAAATAAGTTTGTCAACTTAAACGGCAAGCGCAAAATTAAAATAATTGAAAACCATGCATTACGTTTGGATTTCGGAACCCTCGGTGTGCGATTAGGACTCGCACTTGGCCGGTTTTTTTATCCGGGAGCAATACGATTGATCATATAGATCTATAGAAAGAACCTCTAGAATTGTTCTTTGTTATCGAACAAATGAAATCTTGTACAATCGGATATTAGAAAATAGGAACTATGCTTCGCTATGAAAAAAAAATGGTTGCTTGTTATAATGATAAAACAGCTTGTTATAATGATAATATTATGTAATAATAAGTGTTTATTTATACAGAACATGTGGTATCGATAATATCATCAATGTTACGGAACTGTCAGGGCAGCCAGAGACAACGGCTGCTGGCCAAGTTCACTGAGAACGATCTTGAGAAGGTTGACAGACTGCTCGAGCTACACTTTAAGTACATGGATAGAGTGGACAGGACTGAGAAGGAAATGGAGGTAAATCATTCGAGTAATTATTAGTAGTTGGAAATAACAAGTAACAAGTTAGTATTTGCTTGCTTTTGCTCTTTACTTCATAACAATGCCATTTTTATATAAGATTACACTTTTGTGAAAGCCGCATCGAATTTCATTCGCTAGTATTAAAATGATGCTCGTAGCATTTCATTCATGGTTCGTCAATTCAAACAGAAGCAAAAGCTCTAAAATTGGCATTTTGGCTGCTATTGGTACTTACATTATTTCTTTAATAATATAATTTATTTTTTCAGTTTGTCCCAGTTTCATTATAGTTATATAGTTTTTATTATAAATACAATAAAAACAATTTGATTTATTTGTTGCAGTTGGATTCTGAGCAAATGGATGACGATGCTCAATATCTAAAACGGTTATCTGGGGGTTTGTTTACCCTACAACTAATAGACAGAATTATTCTAGAGGTAAGGGATGGTTCAGTAAATTACAAATATGTATCTCTTATTAAATATGTTATTATCTGTTTTACAGAAAATGTAAGGACGTAACTTAAAAACTTTTCTTTACCGACGTCGATATGACGTTCATAATTCACTATCATTATTACAATTTTTTAATCTATAGAAACATGTATCAGAATTGTCACATGAATAATTTTGCCGACATTGTTTACATTTCCATTTTGGGTAAGTAAGTTTAGTAATATAGAGTTGACTTGCGTTAATGATGCAGGTGTGCACGGCGGGCCCGCCCACTATCAAGCAGCGTGTGCAGAGAGTACTGTCGTTGCGAGGCGGCTCGCTCAAGATCATACGGCACGTAATGAGGGGTATGTTCTTAGGCTTTATTAATTTAATAATATATAGGGAAAGCGGGAATCTCGTTAATCCTCGTAAGTTTCCACTTTCTGAAGATTTTCATATAAGGCTCCTCGTTATACCAAATTTAGCAATGCCAGCATTTATGAAAGTTTTTTAGTGAAAATGTTTTCGTTTTGTTTATACAGAATACGCAGGCAACTTGGGAGACGACGGTAGCGAAGAGTGGCGCCAGCAGGAGCAGCAGCACATACTGCAGCTCGTAGACAAGTTCTAAAGAGTGGGAGCGTGTCGGTGCATGTAGAGACATGTCGGAGCGTTTCAAGGCGTGTCGGAGAGGTCAGGGCTTGTCAATGTCTGTCAGGTGTGTCTTATCAGAAAAAACTACGGCGAAACATTACAATTCTTTATTGTATATATCTCATTACAAACCTACGTGCTTGGTAACAGCTAACGATACAATTTTACAATTTACAAATGTAATAGTACAAGTTCAATTTTATATTTAAAAAATATAATTGCCTAAAACATACAATAATTAATATTGGAAATAAATTGTTTACATAAGTGATGTTTTAATTATTTAATGGTAACCCTTTATAACAAATTTGTGACGTATGATTAAAATAATTTTTTTATTGATTAATAAAAATACGACGTATATATAAAAACCTTGTATAAGTAAAATAGCCAATAAAGGGGCTAAATTTATCTTTGAATTTTTTACGGAGTCCTTTCTTGTAGACTTTTAGAACAGATTTATTGATAATAATAAAATATTTGATTTACGTATACCGTGGAACACTAGAAGTATCGAAAAATCGAATACAAATCATCTGTAAAAATATACAAAACAGTAAATTTTAAAATCTATTAACAAAAACACTCATACATAATTAAAATTAATATTAAGTATATTGTATTGTTTTCATAATATAAACGAAAAGTAACGAATAAAATTGAAATATATTTAGTTTAAAGTACATTGCCCATTTATTAAATGATACGATGATCTATATTTGTTTTTAAATATTGTAATGAAAAATATAACAGAAAAAAATAATTTGAACTATTTTTTTTAAATAATTTAATTAATTATTATTTTTTTTTTTAAACATTTTCATTTGTTGTCTGAGCAGGACTGATCACCAATCTTATAACTTGTTTGCTACACGCAACACATGTTATGTATATTGTTTTAAAAACAAAAAAGTGAACGTCTTTACAGTCATCGTCAGACATTTTAGTAAGGGGTAGTGCCTCGCTGCATGCATGCATGTAGCTGAAATGGGCCGGCACTACCGGGGAGGTACCTCTCGCTTACACGAGATTGGCGTAGCTATGCTTGTCGCGTTTCGTGGGGTGTGTAAGTAACCCGTGGCCCATGGAGGAGGAAGGAGGGCAACGCATCTGCTTCTCTATGCGGGATGACTATGGGCTTCGGTTGTCATGAAAATGGCTCCCATTGCTCGTTTACCCCCCTCTACCCTAAAAAAAAAATCTATTTCACTGTTGAACAATTGGCTTATCTCCGAGTATTCGGTATCGTACAAAAATCTTTATAGGATATATTGCAGTATTTCCTTTATAAGATCCTCAAGCGTTTGCTTTAGGTTCCTCTATTTTATATAATGTAAGTGTTGTTAATGTGTCACGTGAGTAAAATTTACATCCCATTTGTCCAACAAGCCAAAATTAAATTCGCTTAACCTGATAAAAAAACATAAACATTAAAAATGAAAACACGCATTATATATCCACCACTTTGCGCCCAATCAAAAAAGAAACTGTTTTTCTAAAATTATTAAGTAAATGGGCCAAGGTTTAACGTGTGTAAAGTGTTCGACGTCATGTCCGACCACAAAATTTGATCGTATTTTAGGTTTCATTGGCAAACTTAAGACTTACTAGAAAAATATGATGCAAATACGTATCCGTGTATACGTATATAAATCGCGATCCTTTATTTGGTTTCTAGTTTTAGTAGTTTTATATGGTATGGTAAGTATATGTATAAATTATTCTATTGTAAATTATATATCTTAAGACGTATTACGGTATTTAGGTACAAAAGTCAAATGGTAAAACATAACGTGTCTCAATGAGATCCGAACGTGTACGTAGACGGTTCTATGTGAATATCAAAAGATATACAGGGCTAATTTTAACATACGCAACACAACTTGCTGGCAGCCCGTCTACATCAATACCAACAACATTTGTTCTACGACTTTTGAAAATTAATAGTTTTTAAAATTTAAGCTTTCCCACACAAAATTATTTTTTTGCCTCTGAACTATCATTTAGTCTGCGCGCGAGAGCCACGTGTCTTGCGAAGGTCAAATGTCGTCTACGAACGCGGGGGCGGGGGTTGCGTGGTGACGCAACAGACAAATGCACTTTTGTAATTGACGCAGTGACCCAGTCGTCCCGCCATTTGCCGAGTAATTCGCGAATTTCAATTTTATTGTGTGCATACGGAAAACAGAACTGTGATGCCGTATCGTTAAACAAATATCCAGTACACTGAGATGGTGCGAGTGCTGGCTATATGTGGTGACAATGTTAGTGAAGCCTGCCGCGAGTAAACTAACGTGCCTACGCCTTCGTATAGGACAATATTAGGAGCTACACAACGTTTGCGCGATCACGGGCAATTTCAGCCTAGGAGTAGTGATAGTGATCGTCCAAGAAATATTAGAGCGCGGCAAGTTAGTGGCTCCCGCGCGTCATTTTAGGTACTTCTTACAAGATAGTAGTAGTATAGATACAGAGTAATAACCAACCGAGGGTGCAAACATTTTTTGTTTTTATTTTTTTTTGTGTTATTTATCTAGGTTTGTAAAAAGTCGTAGAACAAATGTTGTTGGTATTGATGTAAAGAGGCCGTCTGCAAGAAGGTTGGCGTTAATTACATTTAACCCTGTATAATACACACAAATGCAATTTGTCACCAATATATTTGTTACACAGCCCTACACAGCATGAACATTAAACTAAAAGTAAACTACTTAGGTGACCAACCTAGCTAATACGAGGCACCCGCGAGCGAAGTTGGCGAAGGCACTACACACAATAGTGTGCGACGGTTAGGGACAATCTTTGCTCATCATCCTGGAGAACGCTTTGGGAATGTCTTCATTAGTCTTGGATTGAGTGCTGCCGCCAAGCAGGGTCGGTGCTGGAATGTTTCCTGTCTGAATTCCGTGCGCAGTCTTGAGTAAGTCGTAGTTGATTTTTTCCGAAACCACGGAATCTTGCCTGAAAATTAATCAAATATAACAGCGGATACTAAAGACGAACAAATACAGTTCGCATTTTGTACGTTAATCGCACTAACTGAATCTATTTAATTTAATAAATTAAAATGCTATCTCACTGCCTAATCAATGTATAGCCGCAATAATTATATTTACAGATAATATTTCTATGACGTTAGAATGTGCTCAGAAAAATGAATCGTTAAGCGTGTGAAATCGGACTTGCCTGTTTGTGTAAACGTTAAAATATTATATTACAATTTTATTATTAACTTAAAAATAGATCTATAAGCTATGTTTTGAAAATTTACGTTGTCTAAATGACACCGAAGCCGTGCTATGTCATATATGCACCACAGCGTAGGAGCTAGCTCCTACGCTGTGGTGCATATATGACACTTTCCTCGCTCGGTATGTGTTATGTGAACGTGTCTAATGTCTATGCAGGTGAATACATTACTGACACGACGGTGCCGAGTTGAAACCGACCAAACAGTAAGTGGATAAGTACAAGCAATACACGGTCACAACATGTTGGCCGTCTTCTCGAAAGCTCTCTACGTACAGTTTTGTACGGCACGGCGGTCACCACTCACTTGTATTCTGGGTGGTTGGTGACAAAGGCTCGCATCCAACTGGCCATGGTGTGCAGGCAGCCGGAGGCGCGGCGCGTGATCAGCTTGATGTACTGCTGCACGGAGCAGTGCGTGTCCGCGTCCACGTCCATGCCCGACAGGTACGACTCCACCAGCGGCGCCAGGCCGAGGAACGTGCCCTCCTGCAACCACACGTTATATAACCTCAAGCTGTATCTCCTGTTAAAATATTAAATAAAGGCAGAACCAAGCGCCACGTGGTCAGTTTCACAGATCACTTTTAGAGTCCCGGTTAGACTACAAGTTAATAAAACTTATTTCCTCGTACCTTCCCATTGATAATCTCGTGGATAGTCATCTCGGCGTAGAGCGCGGGCGAGTCGGCGTCTGCGGGCGCGCGCACGTCGCGCCGCCACCAGAACCGCTCCTGCGTGCACGCGTCGCGACGCTGAGCTCGCTGCATATTCTCATCCACCTGGACACGTTATATACGTACTATATGTCTGAGACACTTATATAAGTAATCATTTAAGAGGCAATATCGAACAAGCAACATAGACAACCTGAGCGACGCCTTCGTGTGCGCTTTGACGGATATAATATTATCTCTATTATTTGTTATTATTTATTATTGGTTATGGTATTCCTAACTCTAAAAACATCCCGATCAGTATAAACCTGCTCCTCTCATTTATAACTTACTCATCATCATCATCATCATCATCATCAACCGGAATACATCCACTGCTGAAGACAGGCCCCCAAAGAGCGCCAAAGGTCGCTATAACTCACTCATCAAGATGTAATTTTTTTTGCAGACCTGATTTGGTTGTGGAAGTGAAGTGAAACAGCTGTTAATGTTGTTTACATTAACAGCCTCATCGGATTGTTCGTCGGTCGACGAATCGAAGTTAGGGAAGGAAAAGGGAGACCGTCCCCTCTCTCCCGCTGATGGGAGAGATGCATCCCGAAAGTTTATAATATATTGTATATGTTTATAATAATTTAACTACATATAAGTT
>LUGF01025361.1:881750-898266 GCA_001625245.1 Calycopis cecrops
CCGCGTCATTTCAGGGTAGAGCTGGCGATGTTCGCGGATGACACCGCCCTTTATAGTCGTGCTCGCACAGTCCCTCTAGCGACCAAGTACCTCCAGCAGGCGATCACCTCCCTAGGGGAGTGGTTCGCCCGCTGGAGGATCGAGGTCAATTCCGATAAGTCCCAGTCGATTCTGTTCTCAAGTCGCTGGCATAATGTTCAAACGAGACCGGCTCGTATCATGCCCCCCGTCTCTTTATACAAAAACCAAACCATCAAAAAAATGTCATGTCAATGTCAAAATGTCATGGTCAAACCATCCCCAGGGTACGCTCCGTCAAGTACCTGGGTGTCACTCTAGATAGTCGCTTCAATTTTAAGCCGCACGTTAAACGCGTGCGCAAAAAAGCACTTTATGTGCTACACAAGTTATATCACCTCATCAATGCTAGAAGTAAAATGTCGCTTAGAAATAAGCGTACATTATACGTCACATGCATTAGACCGATTTTTTCCTATTGCTGTCCCGTGTTCGCACACGCTAGCCCTAGGACTCTCTTACCTTTGCAAGTAGTGCAAAATAGGTTCCTCCGTATGGCCACGGGTGCCCCGTGGTATGTCCGTAATATCGATCTTCATAAAGATCTCGAGCTGCCCTCTGTTAGTGGGCACTTCAAAGTGCTCACTAAATCTCATTTTGATAGGGCCACCTCTCACCCCAACCCCCTTGTCACGAAAGCAGCGGATTACAACCCCGACTGCGTGACTAATGTCGGTCGCCGTCCCAGACATGTTCTGGCTGATGCCGACGACATTATCACTACAACTGTTACACGAGTCATCGAGACACGTAAACAAAGACAGACATACACCCGCGATGCAGGTACTCTACACCCCGTCCGGGGGATCCGGACGCGGACACAGTTCCGACCACAACTTCACCCTGACAGACAACAGCACACACGTTCGGCTCCTGACAGCCAGAACGACGATGTTAGTTTAGTCTCAGGGAATAATGCCAGTGCCCAAATCTCTGATTTGAGCTTTGCAGAGCTCAAATCAAACCGCCGAACCGGTTAGGTTAATCACGACACCCGCGCGCGAGTCCAAAAAAACGCGCCGCGCCGCCACGCGGCACGCCGTATATTTGAATAAAAGTACTTTTTATAGAGTCATTTACTGTGTGCTTGCTGACAAAGATATTTAACAACTGTTCATTATTACATATTGTAAAGCCTATCTAAAACTACTGGTTTTTGACAAAATCATAATTTATTATGTTGCAGTCTGAAGTTGCAGTACAATATGCTATTAGTATCTAAAAAAGATGAAGAAGTATAGTATTTATAAATGTCAAAATTAAAAGAAGAAGAAGTTATTGTTTGAGATATCTGACAGTTCCTGTTGTCGAATATTTGTCGATTATTCACAAAATTCGCAAAATTTTAAAAATAATGTTGTTTAACATTCGCAGATTGTGTTTTTAAATACAATATGTAACTTTGCTAAAGTGAATTAATTATTTAAATAAATAAGAGAAGCGCTAAATATTAAGAAGAAATATCTGTAACCTAGATTCGTATTTCTTACATGGTTTGCATTTTCGGCACGGTACATCATTCTTATTCAGTAATTCTACAGGAATGGGAATAATAATTAAGTGACTACGGTAAACGCGGCGTGTAAATCATGGTTCCTGTAGCGATAGAAGGATGCGCTCAAGGTGCAGAAGGTGGTGGAGCCAGGGGTGGTTCAATTTCTCTGGGCCTATTAATCGACTTTATAGTACAAAGAACCTACGATGAACTTACCGTGCTAGCAGAATTGTAAGTTATACTTCTGTATTTTGACCACATTTAGCTTCAGTTAGCATATAAATCTGGTTGAGTTATTTATCAAGTCAGTATTTCAGCATTTAAATTAAGTTTTTTAATAAGGTGTTGTTGTGTAGTTCCTGTGCAACCCTGTGTGAATGATTTTAGATCTCGCCATCGCGTTGGTAGTATTTTATATCCTATTAATATGCTTGTCATACTTATATTACAGGTTGCCCCGTAAAACAGATATGGAGCGCAAAATTGAAATTTATAAATTTAGTGCAAGGACTAGACAATTATTTGTGCGGCTACTAGCCTTAGTGAAGTGGGCCAGCAGTGCAACAAAAGTTGACAGATCAGCACATATCATGGCATTCCTAGATAAACAGGCACTTCTATTTGTTGAAACAGCAGATGTTCTAGCTCGTGTGGCAAGAGAGACACTAGTACATGCTAGGTATTGTATTTAACAAGTACTTTAAGAAATTTTAATTAATTTTGATATACAGTAGAAACTAATATATAAATTTTTTCTCTTATATAATATATCTCTAAGCAAATACATACTAAGGTCTTGGATGAATTTTTGTCCTAGTACCTGCATATATATAGTTTATATATATTTATGGGTTATTATACTGGATTATTTTTACAACACCAGCTAGTTCTCAGATATAGATAACTAGCATCTTATCTTTTACATCAACATTTGTTCTATGGCTTTTGACAAAACTCAATAAATTAATTTTAAATAATTTTTTAAGTTTTTATTCTACTGTGGTGACATGTTCCTTTGCATCCCGCGCATCTGAACAACTGGTGTACCTCTCAACATCCCTATCATTTATAGGCTGCATGTGTCATGAGTTTGTTAACCGTCTCTTCTGAAGGTATCCACTTATGTTGGGTGAATTATTATACATAATTCGCATATTTTTTTTTGTATGAAAAGATAAAACTGAAAGTTATGAAAAGTTATAGAACAAATGTTATTGTTAAAGATGCTAGCTATTTATATCCGAGAGCTTACTAGTGTTTTAAAAATAACCCAGTATATTATATAAACATACTTTATTATCATTAATTAGAAATGACAAATGCCTATCAATGTTATTAAATACAATGACCATCTGTGATGATTTAGTAGTACTTTTTAATAAAACAAATGCTTATTCTAGTTACCTTTTGTTTCGCTTAGCTTACTGAAAGAAAAAATTAATCTAAAGTAGTTTACTACAGAAACGTGTCAAGTCAAAAAAAATGTCTCGCTTCATGTATCTTTCACGTAGTGAGAACAATTAAAAATCAATGGTTTCTTCTTTCAGTTATTACACAAATACAAAAGGTTTTATTAATATGTAGTTTAATATATAGCGATCTTTTTAGGGTTGTTGTTCATCCGTATGTCACAACCATTTTTTTCCGAAACTATTGGGCTTTCGTAGTTGAAACTTTGCAGATTCATGTATTTTGTGAACCGCTATTAGAATTTTGGATCAAAATAAATAAATAAAAAAAAAAGGTGGGCACTCCATACATAGAACTGAATCTAAAAATATTTTTTTCATCCAACCTGTATGTGTCTATGAATAGGTCTTCAAAAATGACATTAAGTTTACTAAAACCATTTTTCGTCAAAATAAATTGTGTGAAAGATAGATATTTCCAAAGTGGAAAATCGAGTGTCCTCCCTCCTCTAACTTTTAAAATAAGAGAGTGAGAAATCTAGAAAATATATATGCTGTAGATCTTAATGAAAACTATAAAAAAATTAGTTACAGCGAGATATCATTATTAATTTTTGAGAAATTATACATTTTCAAAAAACGCAAATACAAATGCTATGAAAAACCAAGTTATTTTATTTTTTGGTAAAAAATGTCGCAGTCATCTTTCGTTAGGACGAAACCCTCAAGTGTGTGAGTCCGACTTGCACTTCGCCGGTTTTTTTTATCATCATGACAGAAAAAAAAATGTTCTTCTTTCTTTGGACAGTCAGTCCATGGTTTTATAAATTGATAATATGTAGAAAAAACTATAGGTTATACTTTAAGATTTTAACGAGAACAGTACCAGTGCTATAAGAAAGAAAAAAAAATAATTATGTGAATGATTAATTTTTTTTAGTTAGTGATAGCACAAAATTTTTGATTCTGTTTTAATTCATTAAGTGTTTCAACCATTTGCCAGATAACACATCTTGGCACAGTGTTTGGTCCGGGATGGATGAGAATAGTGGTTGTCATATCATTCTTTGAAATAAGGACACGCCCAGTAGTGGTCCGATGAAGGCTGATGATGATAAAATTTTATGAAAATATAAGCCTTCTTTTATTAAAAGTCTCTGCTAAACTCTGTATTCTTAAAACAGATTACCAACATTCCACATGGCAGCTGCAGTAGAAGTTCTTACTTTAGGGACGTACAGTCGTTTACCAGCTGTGATACGAGAAAAGCTTGTACCACCACCATCTTTGACTCCAGCTGAACGCATTTCCACATTGAGATCACTTGCTCATGTGGTACGTCAACGCCTCACCACTGCATCTTTACCAAGTGATGTTAGAAATCTAAAGGTATATTTTATTAATTCTGTAAATTTGTAGGTGATCAAATATACTAAACTACCGTCCCACTTTGTTGGGTGTCAAAAATAAAAATTGTTCAATCATGATAAAATATAGCCTTTGCTACTTCATGGTAATATAGCTTTCGTAGTAGTAGTGATAGAATGGTCTGAATTGATCCATCAGTTTTGGAAATTGGAGCCTATTCAAAACAAACAAAATATTTACAGGTCGAAAACGGAAGAGCAACATTTAGTGTTGGTCAGGAGTTTAGTGTGTCTCTCACAGTAATGGGCGATGCCCCCAATTTGCCATGGCGATTGCTAGATATTGCAATCCTCATCCAAGATAGTGAAACCGGTGGTATGTTATGTTTCAATTTGATTAATTTGTCATTAGTTTTTATAATATACTATTTTAATAACATTTATTGGGATTCTTAGAATAATTACTAATGTGCTGCAATCATAATAATAGTGCTGTTTACTAAACAGTTTAAGACTGACATGTAGAATTAAACCATGGAAACCTTGAACCATTGATAATTATAATTTTGTGGTATTTCAGAGGGTAAGCCACTGGTACATACTTCCCAATTAAATTGGCTACGAGGAGTGGCCCAAGCTAGACTGGCATCTGCCGGCTTGAGTGGTGCGCTTACAGCTCTACGATATTTCTGCCGCTCCTTGTCTCTAGAGCTTCTGTACACGCAGACGCTCAGATTGTGTCGTGACAGACTGTCTAAACACCTTCAAGTCGACAAATACATACCAGGACAGAAACTACAAGTATCATATTGGAGGTAAACTATATATTATGAATTGCCTACACAAATTGAATTTTAAAATATATCTTTCTAATACTTGGTATCCGTCACTCGCTTAATGTCTCTTGTTATATATATACGTATGCGTTTCGTGTATCAACCACGAAAATTTAAAATTATATAAACAATTGTTTTTCCGTAACTTTGCTCCTGCTTTCCCCATGATTATTTAATATAATTATTTACAAGATTTAGCATTTTTTCAATAATACAATCCAATAAATCATTTCATAATAATTATACATATTTATTTTTATTTATTTTGTTAATATATTAATATTTCCTATATGTAATTGCATAATAATTTTGTCATTCCAGCACCTCCCCATTTTGACACTAAGTAAAATATTGCTGGCAAATATTAATACGTTAGCTTTAGCTTTCACGCTACATACGCGGCCCTCAATAGATGGGTCTGTAAACATACATTTAGCAAAAAAATATATGCATATTCCGGCTTCCGCTACATAAAGAACAATGGTCATCTGCTAACATGCCTTGGACTGAAAACTCGCCCATTAGAAAAACATACGTTCTTTTATTCGTCTATATTCATTTAACAAAAACAATATTCAATGTACTTTTTAAAGACGGGAGAAATAGTTTTAATATGCATGTTATGTGTCAAATCCTAACAGATGTTTTATTTTTCTATGGAGTGTAAAGGTATAATACTACCTCTAACCACCATACTTTTATACCATTCAATAGCCGCTTAGAAGGTAGAAACCAAAACCAACAAGTGACCACTCTGTCAATTGACATTTGACAATGAGCATAAAGTAATAACTACAGTAAAAGCATTTGTTAAAGACCACTATTAAACTCAGAATATCGTAGTATTACCACTTTATTAATTCTATTTTGAAATTAATTTAAAATATTTCTCCAGCTTTAAAAAGAAACAAATTATATTAGTACATACCGTAGTAGTATACAGTAATGATATACTATATTTTGGTGGCAGTCTTATCCCTGGGCTCGTTAATGGTCCAAAGTGACCATTGTTCTTTCCAAAATCATCATCGATCGCCACAGTTCGATGACACGATTGCACCTTCGACACAATATGCAAGTCTTTGTGTGCGTACTTAAAATACATTTCTGTTTGCTGCTAACAGCAGGTACTGTTATTAGGATTTTGAAGGTAGTTATAGGAGTAGGTTCGTTAGATCTGTTATCTGAGATAATTAGTAACCTTATAACACACAATTTTAATCTGCATATAATTACAATGATATAAAATGTGACTGTATGTCACCACTGAACATTTTACTCGACTGCATACAAAGGGTTATTAATTAAAGTAAATATAATCTCCGTGCTGCTCTTATGTTCCAAAAATAGAGTTTGTCGAATATTGAAAAATCTTAATCTAGACATAATACGTGGACGGAGGAGGAGTATGGGGAGGCAACGCATCTGCATAACATCTATGCGGATGTCTATGGGCGCTGGTAGTCATGAAAATGATTCGTTTGCCCCCTTATACTATAAAAAAAGGACTATGAATATGCTACTTTATAGTGTTGCATGAATGCGCAGGGAGCTGGGCTGCGAGCTGGGCTACCGCCTGATAGTGGGCGCGGAAGGCGAGTCGCTGTGCGTGTGGCACGTGCCCGCGCTGGCGGGCGGCGAGCGCGTGGCGGCCGCGCTCACGCCGCACGCGCCCGCCATGGAGCGGCTGCTGGCGCACACGGTGCACGTGCGCTCGCGCCAGCGGCTTAATGACCTCAAGCTGCTGCTTAACGACCTCGGGGTGAGAGATACTATATATACTATGTAAAGTTGTACTTTAGCCAATACCACCAAATTAAACAGGGACCTAAGATTCTTCTATGACCTTTTTAGTTCAAATTTAATGGGTTTGTCTAACTTGTTCTCAAGTGACATAGAATAAACGGATTTTCTTTGAAATTTTAGTAATTGAAAATCGGTAGCATAATGGTCACAGCACAATTATCTACTCGGAAAGTGAACGTAAACGTATCGTCTTCGCTTTTAGAGGCGAGGCGATTACATTATATTTCCCCATTAGTGTGCATTATAAGTGCGAATAAGGTTTATTTTCTTAAGTATATTGAGTTTTAATTATTACTTTGTAACATATTAAGCCAACACCCCTATCTAAGCCGTTGTATTAAAATAATACCCTTAATAAAAAGATATTTACTATGGGGTTATTTTAACCCCATATTGTACGGGCACGGTGTTTTTTTCACATTGTATGCCAAAGGTGGAATGACCATTAGTGAATTTCAATAAAAAAATAAGTGAAAACTGAATTTTTGAAATCCGCAGTTTGTCAATGTAGCTAGAATGGGATGATATGCGCATTGAAATGTTAATGCGTTCTGAAAAACTGCTTGTATTCTTTCTCATTAACAGCCTTAGTATCAGACTGCCTCCAGTGGTAGGCGTGTTCAACCGTAGTAAGTGGTCCTGGGTTCGAATCCCGGGTTGGACTAAAAATTGTTATTGGGATTATTCAATTTTTAATAACAGTCCGTAGTCAGGAAGTTGGCGGTGTTACACCCCCGTGCCACGTTATCCGTCGGTCCTGCGCCTAGTTTTTTACCGGTCGTGTAGGACTGCCGTCCCATCAGAATATGAGAATAAGGGAATAGAGAGTGCACTTGTGTCTGCGCACTTGTGCACTATAATATGTCCTGCGCAGATGGCTCATCTCTATGAGACGGCCGCCGCAGCCGAAATCGGCTAGGAGGACTATTATTATTATCATATTATTATTAATTAACAGTGGATTATTATTTCTAGCATTGAGATTATTATGTTAATGTTGGATGTCTAAATCAACGCAGGTGGAATGCAGCGTGGGCGGATGGCCGTGTGTGCTGGCGTGCTCTGTGGTGTGGCCGTGCCTGCGCGCTGAGCAGCTGCTGGTCTCAGTGGGCGCGCACGGCGGCCGGCTGCGTGCTCGCGTGCCCGCCTACCCGCACACGCCGCGCATGCCCGAGCTGGCGCGCGCGCTCGCTGCTGGGGACCGCGTGCGTGTCAGGCCGCTGCTCACACAGCTCAGGTACAGTCGGCAGCACCTGTGTCACACACGCCGCGCATATCCGAGCTGGCACGCGCGCGTGTCCGGCCTCTGCTAACACAGCTCAGGTGTAGTTGGCAGCAGCTGTGTCAGACACGGCGCGCATGCCCGAGCTGGCGCGCGCGCTTGCCGATGGAAACCGCGCGCATGTCAGGCCGCTGCTTACACAGCTCAGGTACAGTCGGCAGCAGCTGTGTCACACACGCCGTGCTTGCCTGAGCTGGCACACGCGCGTGTCCGGCCTCTGCTCACACAGCTCAGGTACAGTCGGCAGCAGGTGTGTCACACACGCTGCGCATGCCCAATCTGATATACTAGATGACTATAGTTTAAAATGAAAAATAATTTAACGTGTGCCATGGTGCGTTCAGGTTCTGGTTGGTGGCCCGTCGCTGCGAGAAGACGCTGCAGCACCTGCCGGCCAGCGTGTGCGAGCACCTGTCGTTCCTGCACGCCCCGGACCACCCGCTCAACAGCCTGGCGCCCGACAGACTCTACGTCACGCTGCACCGCCACACTGACCACATACTAGTGAGTACTGCATACTCCACCCGCCGACAATGTCGACTGAATGTGAAAAATTAAAAATATTCTAATTGTGGAAAATTGAATAAATTCAAAGTGAAAATTGTGTAGGTAGTGGAGATGAAGGAAGTGGCGGCAGGCTGCACGGCCACCACCAGCTGCAGCAGCAACAGCGGCAGCGCCTGCAGCGTGTCGCTCTCCTTCCACCTGGCCGGAGCGCGCCGCTGCACTCCCGACGACGCCGACGACAAGGAGGTAATACTGCCTTTTTAAGATGTTTTTAAATAAGAATATGAGAGGCGCATCGGGAAATGCAAAAAAAAAAAATAATGAAAAACCTGTTTCACAGCAACCTCACCACCCAGACTATTTCCTACCGGAGTGTCAAGAGATGCTTCTCATGTTTTTGATAACACACCTTGTTTTGTCGTCATCGCAATTATCTCTAACACTCTCTGGTAAATGATAATATATTAAGATTGTCTCTGGTTTTGATCTTTTGCTGCTCATTCCCCAGCCGAGCTCCAGCGCGTCTCCCGCGACGTCGCGCGCGTTCCTGAAGCTGCACTCGTTGGTGGAGCTAGACACCTTCACGCTGACACACGGGCCTTTCACTCCGCTGGACACTCCAGGTAATTTAGTGCTTAATCTAACATGGGCTTAGAATTTAAGATATATTACGATATTAATGTGTGACGTCTCAGTCTCATGACCGACATCTCAGTGAGGTTGAAGGTTCACCTACGTGAGTGGTTTGTGTAATGGAAAAATATCTTATTACCTTCTGATGAACCCAAATTAACGACGAGATACTCACCATCAAACTCTTGTATGTCTTTCTCGCGCTTCGGCTTATTAATCGCACGAACAAGGAGGCTTTACAAGCCAATGTTGATGTGATGTGAAGAATGAAAATTAAGCTTAATGGAAATAATGGACGCTGAAATGTATACTGAAGAAGGGAAATGTGTGTGAAAATCAGGCTTCGCCAAAAACTGTGGCCGCGGGCCGAATCACGCTCGCAATCGCAATCACGCTAACAGCGCCATTAGCGTGATAATGCCCGGTCCGTTTTGTGCTTACAATGCTCATGTGAGCTCACGTGACGTCATATATGACGTCATCTGTCAAGCTAACGCTCACGATTCGCGCGTAAGCATCGTGATTCGTGAGTATAGCTGTCACAAAGCTGTCATTGCTGTGAAATTCGGGAACCATATTACCAATTTAAATTATTTGTGATTAAAGATAGAGTATAGTTGTGATAATGGCTGATTTTATAGACCTGCAGGTATTTTTGGAGTCTGAATGTAAATTAATTACGTTATTATACGTATATTGATTATGTTATGACATGCGTCCCGAATCAAATAGTTTCGTAAGCGCGCGTGAGCGTTCTAACGATTCAGTCCGACTTATTATGACGTTTTCATTCTGAGCACCGTTAGCGTGATTCGGACCGCGGCCTGCGTGTGTGTGAGTGTGTGTGCAAAGATATTAAGAATAATAGTATAATACTATATGTTTTACAATCTTTTAAGAAGATGGGCATTGTATCTGTGAGTTTAAGGGTATTACATCGCTCAATGACCTTGATGACTCTGTCACTAAGAAAGTAATTATTTTTTTAGCGCCACCTGTTAACATCGTAAGTCTCAACTTGTTGCATATTGAAAAGAACCAAAGATTAAACAAGAGTCAGATGTGCCACAATGTTTTAGTTGTTTTTACTTATTTTTAAATTTAACTGAAAAGAATTAATTGGAAAACTCCCCATTTGGCGTAAACACCATTGGGACGTCAACTAACGTTCAGGATAACGCAGGTAATGGCTGGACACGGGTGCTTCGTCATTACTTGCACAAAATAGGACGGGGGATAGCTCCGGACTGCCATGAGGGGGGAGCCGGACGACACGGCTCAACACACTGGGAGATTACTAAATGGACCACGTACGTCGTCGCGCAGCGGTGTAGAATATAAAGAATCTTAGTTGCCTAACCCTCGCAAAGCCCGACGGTAGTCGACCAATATCTTCCGACACGAAATGCACGCAGGAGAGTTGTATGTTAAGGTGTCCACCAGCCGTGCGAGACACTGGCTTCGATAGGGTAATACGTAGTGCGAGAGGCAATCCACTGGTCGATGCGAAAACAAAAGGCACTCGTAATGACCACTCGTGCGAGACACCGAACGCTGCCTTAATTCTTGTAAGAGGGACACAGGGAAAAAATAAACATTCATGAGAGCGAGAGAGATAGATTATCGTGCGTAATTATTAGCCGAATTAACATGGTAACATAGGCGACTGTATGACGCAGGCATGAGCGCGGGCAAGCGCAAGCTGTCGGGTGCGCAGACGCGAGCCGTGCGGCCGCGCCAGCCCGCCTACTTCCTGCCCGAGCTGGCGCACGTGGTGGCGGCCGCGGACGAGCGAGTGCCCTTTGTCAACCTGGCGCAGGAGGTGAGTGGCAACACGTGACGTAGTAACAACACGAGTGACAATTTAATATGAGGCGTTGATATATCATGTATACAGGGTTTTTTTAAAACACCAGCAAGCTTTCGGATATAGATTGCCAGCATCTTTTACAAAGCGAGTTTAGACATAACTGATAAATTAATTTTAAATGAATTTTTAAGTTTTGAATGTACTGTCTCAGGTTTGTTGACTTCCTCTCCCATATGTAGGTACGATATGCATTTACATAAAATTAAATTGTATGAAAAAATAGAATAGCTAATTTTGAAAAGTCGTAGAACAAAGTGTTCAAAAAAAATGTTGTTATAATGGGCTATTTTCCAGTATTAAAAACATACGCTTATTGAATGTAATCTTTAATTAATATGATTTATGAAGTCATTATGTAGTGAAATAATTAGTAAATAATCAATATTTTATTTTAAAATCTATTTTTAAAAATACATATTTTTATTCATGAGTCACGTGATACGAAACGACTTGAAATTGATTATGACGTCAGTATTGCGTGAGCTCTATGGTAGCCCCGGGTACCGTAATATGCGTAGTAACTAAGTTGTCAATTGTCATTTGTCAAAGAGTTGTAGGTCATAATTTTAATATTATGGTCACTGTTAAATGTTGATACTTGGTACAAATGTTTGTTATTACAAAGAGAATACAAAATAAACAAATGCTACATATGAAATAAGTCACATACATAAGTCATTCACTACTTGACATTTAGGATACAGAATATCTACGTCACAGGACGCCATTTTGCTTAAAGAAGCGTTTTCGCGGGTCTTTAAAATTTTGAATTTTGAATTAAAAATTTGAAAGTAAATACTTATCAGAATAAAAAATAAAAAAATGTATAAGTTTATTGATCACTGATAAACATTCTGGAGTGGTTTTTGAAAACTTGGAAAATAGCCCATTTAAGCTGATATCTGGCAGTTTCCTGGTGTTAAAATAACCCTGTATAACGTGTACAGTTGGCGGCGCGCGGCGTGACGCACGGCGGCGTGCAAGCGGAGTGGAGCGGCGCGGCGCTGGGCATGCGCATCGTGTCGCTGCCGCGGCCGGCGGGCGCGTCCGAGGCGGCGGCGGCGGCGCTGCGGGCGCGGCTGCTGGCCGCCACCGTGCGCCTCACTACCAAGAACCAGGCGCGCGTGTGGACCGCAGAGATCATCTTCCACGGCTCACCCGTACGCACGCCTAATCCCAAGGAACAAGGTACGCAAGTCCATACTGATATGCATTGGCTAAAATGTCTGGCGTTATTTTAATCACATATTTTTTGAGCCTTTGGAATATCTAAATAAAGTAACACTAATGTAATTAATTACTTGTATACCTTGTAATATAGAAAAAATCATGATAATTGTTCAGCCCAAGATATATAGAGAAACATTTTGTTCATTATTCTCTCACCATAAATATCTCCTTTCTGTTCTGTCGGAAGACTAACTATATAAAATTCTCGTGTCACAGTTTTCGTTGCCATACTCCTCCGAAACGGCTTGACCGATTCTCTTGAAATTTTGTGAGCATATTGAGTAGGTCTGAGAATCGGCCAACATCTATTTATATATACCATAACAAACGTGTGTTGCAGGAGAGCGACGCTGCGTGTACCTGCAGTACGAGCTCGGCACAGACGCCGGGCGCACGGCAGACGCGCTGCTCGCCGATTGGGCCGCTATAGTGCATCTACATACACTGCTCTATGATTTTATGCAGCGACCAGCTCAAGGTAAGTATGCTAACTTGGTTGCAAATGTCACTGTCACGTTACACTTCCCACTCACGGGCCTTATGGTAAGGAGCACTATTGCACATATTGATGGCGATAAGCGTTTATGTAAATTATAAGGTCTTATCGAAGACGGCCTTGCGCCCGCCACGCTCACGGACAACCCTAACCTGATAATGGTTTATGGCCCCGTCTGCAGCGACATAATAACAGAACTATAGCTGTGTGTGCGGCGGGCTACATGTGGGAGGCGAACTGCGTTCCAGAGGGATGCATATACATTGTGAGCGAGTTGTAATTTGTTGCAGAGCGCGAGTCGCTATGGAGTGGCGTGTGCATCCGTTCNNCGTACACCTACCGCTCGCTGGTGGTGGGGTGGGGCGCGGGCGCGCGCGCCACGGCCGTGCTGACGTGGGGGCCGGGCGGCCGCTACTGCGTTGCCACACCGGCGCACCAGCCCGCAGCCAACGCGCACCATCTGCTGCACCACCACCTCGAGCACTACCTCAACTGGTACGTATCGCCACCACCTCGGGCACTACCTCAACTGGTACATACCACTACCTCAAGGATTACCTCAACTGGTATGTACCAAAACCTCGAACACACTAGTCTGGAAATTGCAACTGACCGATCGTAGAAAGAGACTGACAGTGCCTAGCTGGTACTTTAGGGTAAACTACCCCATTTCATATCGACACCATCAGATGTTATCCGTTCAACGCAGACTGACTGCAGATGTGTTTATTAATTAATTAATTTATTTAACAAATCACTTAGATACTATCATAACAGTTTCCCAATGCGATAAGGCCATAACAATTTCATTATTGTTAGAATGTCATAAAATGTGTTGTGCACAGGAACAAGGACCTACTGTCGCTGGGCGTGGTTCTGCGCGAGACGTACGCGCCGCTGCTGGCGCTGAGCCGCCTGCCCACGCTCCCACAGCTGGGCCTGCACCATGTGCGCACGCTCATGCCCACGCCCACATTCACACTTATCGCGCACTCCTGGAGGAAGGTAATAATTAATTACACATCAAATGCATTTGCATATGCTACTTTTATAGCAATATAGAAATCGTCCCCTTAAGCATTGAATACTTGCAGAAGTATGGCGACACCATTTGACATTAAATATTTATAAATGTATATTTTACTTTTTACTAATAAACATCAAACGATCATGTTAAAAGTTCATATTTCAGCCACTAGTCGACGTGATTCTCGAAACTCGTTCCCTACGGCCAGTTTATATTGTTACAGATCCGTATCATATACGCGGGCGCGTACTCCATAGAGGTGGGCATACGCGGCGGGGGCATGGTCACCATACGCGACGGCGCCTACTCCAAGTTCGACCGCAGCGCCGTCGTTGACGAGTTCGCGCCGGCGCACGGGCTCAAGGTAACTGCTTACTGCCAGTGGCTTTGAGAATTTAAACAAATGGATACGCCGCCAACGCAAACGCCTATAATGCAAAACTCTTCCTAATTCGGTGGGGGGCGGTAACTACCCGCTACACACTAATGCAATTCGGCTACATTATTATGCACGCACACAAAAATAATGCGTTACACTAGTTTACATATAAGCCTCTCATTATGTGTGTCCGAAACAGACACAATCGGGAAAGAACAAATCGCTCACATGAGACAGCCGCAAAGTGACAGCGAAGCTGTCTTTTTCACAATTATGCCGACCTGTGTGTGCCGGTGATCATAAAAGGCTCTTACAGCGCGTTCGTCCTCTTGCGCCATAAAAAGTTTATTTATATTTCTCATTACTTAAAACACTGAAGCATTTCTAATACGGTAATGTATGATGGTAGATTCTCGAGCGGCTCCGCTCTGGAAAGCCCATATATGGCGTCTCTCCTGGTGAACGGATGACCAGCTCAAGGTAGCGAGGAGCCGCTGGATGCAAGCAGCTTGTGACTGTGTCATAGGCACTCTGGCGGAGGCCCTTGTCCAGCAGTGCACGTCTTATGGCTGCTAATGATGATGATGTTCACGATGATGATGATGATGATGAATGTGCGATGTGTGTCAGGTGTTCCTGTCGCGGTACGTGGACGATGCCATCAGCGCGCGCTTGCTCGCTGAGGAGGACAATCCGCCGTCGCCGATGTCGCCGATGCCCGCCGGTACCTTCATTTAATTATTGCTCTAGTGCTAAACTATTGGAAATTAAACATAAATTCATGTTAGTGATGCGACTCGAGTCATGTTTTTACTCGAGTCACTGGAGTCAGTTTGTCAAACTCGTACTCGAGTGAAAAAAAATCTTACTCGAGTGAACTTGCACTCGAGTTACCGAGTGAACTCGGCGCTCCGAGTTGACCGAGTTCACTCGAGTTCAATCAAGTGAATTCGTCGCGCCGAGTACACTCGGGTCGTCGAGTGAACTCGTCGCGCCGAGTACACTCGAGTCGCCGAGTGAACTCGTCACTCGAGTGACATTTTCACTCGAGTGACCTTTTTACTCGAGTATAACTCAAATCATATCATATACCTATATATTGTTATTTAAAATTGTTTGTAAGATGGACAGTTTACCTGCGTTATTGTTTCTCTCCTCTCTAATTCGTTCGTTTCCTCTGCTCTGTCCAGGCGGGCTGCGTTTCCCCGCGCCGCTGACGCCGCCGCAGCCGCACACGCCGCACTCCGCGCCCGTCACACCGCACCCCGCCTCCCCCGCGCAGCATCAGGTAACCTTCACATCTTAGTACGCATCCAGTTTCGAGTATATTTTTTTTATTTCTATTTATATACTAGCTACGCCCCGCGGTTTCACCGCGGGTGAAGGAACGTTTTTCGGGATACAAACTATCCTGTGTTAATGCAAGTTACCCTCTATGTGTGTGACAGTTTTTGCGTGAAGGAGTAACAAACAAACAAACATACAAACTTTCGTATAATATTAGTAAGACACTGAGATGTACGAAAATTTTAACGGTACAGGCTGAAAAAAGGGCTTTCGAAAATATCGTCATCAATCTTAAGCCGGTGAAAGGGAGTTAAAATTTTGTAAAATGCCATTTTCTTAAGGAGCCAACCTAAAACTTTGGTTTAGAGTGGAACCATGATGCGCCGCTAATTTGTATATTAAGGTACAAATTGCAGCGTATAACTTGAATAGCCGAGTCTATTATATCTTGAATATATATATTTTGAATAGCAGCAACACATAGCCGAGTCTGAGTTAAGGTAGCCGTGTGAGGCGTAACGCAATAGGCGGAGTCATTATCCGTGCTGCGTGTAACCGTACCTGCGCGCCGCAATTTTGTTTTCATTCATTTGGGCATTACTCTTTAATAGGTCGCGTCAACGCATCTGTTAGACCTCTGGTGTTACAGATGTCTGTGGGCGTTGGTGATCACTTTACATCAGGTGACCTGACTGCTCGTTTGCTATAAAGAAATCTTGAATGTCGTTTTATCTTGTCAGATGAGCGCGAGCTCGTTCAACCTTACGTCCCCGCCGGGCGGTGCAGGCGGTGCGGGCGCGGGCGTGTCGGCGTC
>LUGF01025361.1:929347-948922 GCA_001625245.1 Calycopis cecrops
CCCCGCCGCAGTTAGCGCATGTTGCGGGTTCTGATCTGGGGCGCGGGCAGTCCCGCGCAGCGTGTGCCTCACCGCACCGCAAACACACGATGGGGCGGTGGCAGTGTGCACTTGAGTGCCTGAAGAGCTGGCATCTATGGCACTACGCGGGCCCTTTGTGGCCGCGCCATGCCGAAATATGGACCCCGGGGATGTTTAGCAGTTCGGAGACACCGTATATCCCCGGGATGGTGGTCCGCGTTCTCCTCAGGGTCGCCAGGAATATACATCCCGGGCGACCCCGCCTGGCGTTGATTCTGCAGACATACTGGGGCTCGTAGCCGAGACGCTCCAGGTCCGCCGAAATGTCGTCTGGATCGGTGTTTACTAGGAGGCCCCTGATGACCACCTTTAGAACCTTCTCGCTGGGTAGCGAGTAAGAAAACCAGGCCACCCCCTGGTCGCGCTCCAGATCGCACAGATAGCATTGGATGACACGATATTCGTGTTCATCCAACGGTGTGAATCTGACGCCTCGACCAGAGGGCCGCGCATTTGGCGCGTGCCCGATTTTCTTTCTCAGCTCGGCGAAGTATTTCACCCAATCCGGCATCCGCTCAACCACGAGGGGTGGGTAGCGGGCGGTCTTGGGCTTGTCCGTGGCGGCTGCAGTGGCGGCATCCGATTTCCTCTGGGCGTCCGGTGCGGTGGGGCGCGAAGGCGCGGGGGACGTGTCCGTCGACATGTCAGAGGACCACGTCCGCGCCCTCTTTGCGGCTACTTCCGCGAAAGAGGTGCTAGGCATCGCGGACAGGTCGACATAACTCTTGGAGGGAGGCGGCGAGGTCGACTGGGCGGTCGGTTCGAGCGTCGGGTGCGCGCGTTTCGGCGCGGCCTTTATTCGGGGGTCCCATGGTGCGCTGCGCAGCGGCAGCGGCCTCTGCGTTGCCGCGGGATGGGTCGTGCGCGGGTCGCGCAGTTTCGTAGCCGGAGAGGGCGGCGTATGCCGCGCGGGGGTCGGACACTGGTCCCGACTGGAGGGGCAGGAGGAAGCTGTGCTGCTCGCCGACGAGGACAGGGGGAAGCCGGCTCCGCGGATTAAGTCCACTAGCCCCCTGTACTTCTCGCGGGGCAGGTGTTGCTTCATCTCTTGCCTGCGTTGCTGGAAGAGGATCGCCTTCCTAATACGATCGGGCGTCAGTTCAACGGCTGGTAGTGCGGGTCCCACGCCGAACGGAGCTGGTCCGGGTTCGCCGGCGGGCGCAGCCGGACTGCATCCAGGCGGAGGGATCACCTCCTTCCGCCCCGATGCCGGCAGCGCGCCTCCGTGAGGCATGCTCGTCCCAGGCTTTCCGGAACTCCTCTGGGTGGGTGTGGCAGCTCTGGACTGTGTCCCTGAGGCCGTCGCCGGGCGAGATCTTGATAGGGACCTCGAGCGCGGCTTCGGCTTCTCTCGCTTCGGTTGCGTGCGCCGTCCATAACGTCAGACGCGGGACTTCACAAAACAGCAAACACCGTTCGTTCGGTTCTAAAAGAACTTCACGATAATTGCGAGCGCGAGCGCGAGAACGTAAGGATTAACCTATACACGGGTCGGCACGGAGCGTGCGCGACGCAGGTCGTGCCGACTGATCTTGTCCCTGCACTGACGAGAATTGTACTGATTTTTCAAATCGATACATGTCTTCTCACACTCCCTGCAGGGGGAGTCGAGGTAGCCGTTCCGGGACTATAAGTCCCTCTCCGGCGGCGGCGGGGTCTCACCTCGTCACTACGAGGCGGTCATTTTGCCACTCACCTCAAGTGGTCTTTGGCTTCGTTTTTGGAGTTTGGTTAGGCGTCACGTTTTTTGAGGTACATATAACACGGCTTCACCCGTTACAGTGGTCCCTCCGACAGACTTTCCGCCGACGCGGTCCGGGCGGTCGGCCCCTACCGGGTGAGATCGCCGGTTACCCGGCGAAGGCCCAGCAGGGGGTCGCCAGCGACCAGGGAGCGCAGTCGGTTTCCAGGCTGTCGGGGAGGACTATTCACTGCTTTATATTACTTATAAAAGGCCCAAGTTCTAGCCGGAGGGGAACCCCACGACCGGGGCTTGGACCGATAGGATAAGGTTTACAGGGAGCGGTGTGGGAAATTGACGACGGACAGATTGGTCGACGACGGCCATTATAGACGCCAACCGGCGTCTACAGGGTTTGAAACCCGGATGGCAGCGTTTTTTTTTTTTTTTAATCTCCTTCAGCCCGGCGAGCCTAAGCACAAAGGGTGGAAGGAGGGAGGCAGCAGCTGGTCTGGCGTCCTGCACTTCTAGAAGAAGAGGGGAAAGAAAGAGAGATTAAATAGAAGGGGAGAAAAGAAAATTTTCTTCCCCAGCAGCGGCGGCATTAGCCTGGAGGCTAACTTCACGTCGGCGGCAGTAGCTTGGAGCAGCGACACTCCACACGTTGACGGCGGCATTAGCTAGATCGGGACCTAGTCGGGTGCGGGGGGTATCGCGTCCCGAGGGAACGCATACCGGTCAGGCGGGCGCCGGTGGTATGGCGCGATGTCACGTAGACTGTTGTGGAGGGAGGTGTCCGCTTTCTGATTTTTCAGAGACTAAAGTTCGTTGTTATATACTCAACAACAATCCTTGGTATTATTGGATGTAATTAAATTGGAAAATTTCCGAAAAGGTATCCCTAGTATCCCTAGACAATAGTATCATTTTAGAAAGAATTGCAACAGATTGGTCTTTCAACGAATTCAGAATAATGCACGTAACATAGTTCTGAATTCGTTGAAAAGATCATACTAATTACGGAGGATCATAAAAGTAACGGCTCTTTATTCCGCAGTCAATAAAATGTTCTATTGAAATGATTAGAAACGAAAAGTTTGTTGTCTGATGTAATAAAAAGTTTGAAAAAATGCGTCCTTTGTATTTAATTGTAGTCGTAGAGGATTCAATTGTTCAAAATTAACTGAAAAGATCATAAATTTAAGTATATTTCCTACCTCTAAATCTTTTGTTTTGAAAGTACAAAATGAATCTTATTATACGCAGGTAGAGAGTGGCACATAATAGGACTCAAACATTAAGATCGCGTTCTGAGCGTTTGACGAATGACAAAACGCGTTCTGGCCGTTCGACAATTACCAGACCGCGTTGCGAGCGTTAAATAGCAGCCAAAACGCGTTCTGGCCGTTTGACAATTACCAGACCGCGTTGCGAGCATTAAATAGCAGCCAAAACGCGTTCTGGCCGTTCGACAATTACCAGAACGCGTAGCGAGCGTTAAATAGCAGCCAAAACGCGTTCTGGCCGTTCGATAATTACCAGACCGCGTTGCGAGCGTTAAATAGCAGCCAAAACGCGTTCTGGCTGTTCGACAATTACCAGAACGCGTTGCGAGCGTTAAATAGCAGCCAAAACGCGTTCTGGCCGTTCGACAATTACCAGAACGCGTTGCGAGCGTTAAATAGCAGCCAAAACGCGTTCTGACCGTTCGATAATTACCAGACCGCGTTGCGAGCGTTAAATAGCAGCCAAAACGCGTTCTGGCCGTTCGACAATTACCAGAACGCGTTGCGAGCGTTAAATAGCAGCCAAAACGCGTTCTGCGCATTTGAAAACAGCCAGAACGATGTGGCCGTTTTTTCCGCTCACTGAGCATTTTCGGTCTTTGGGCCTAACATATATACTATTTACAGTTTATTTTACTTAAAATAATATAAGAATCATAAATAAGAACGCACCCAGCGTTGCGGCGAGCCATTTCATGACAACCGATGCCCATAGACATCCGCATAGAGGCTATACAGATGCGCTGCCTTAGTTTCTTTTCCCGCCTCCATGGGTCACCGGCTACTTACACACCGAACAAAACGCGACACAAAACGCACAGCTGTCATTTTACGCCGGTCTCGCATAAGCGAGAGGTACCTCCCCGATCGTGCCGGCCCAATTCGGCTGCATGTATGCATGCCGCTTGGCACTACCACTTCCTCAAAAGCCGCTTCGCGTTTGGAGTTATTTTACTTGTGAGGTTAGGTTAGCTAAAAAGAATTTGCCATGATTACTTTGATTGATTTTCCCATTAAAATTAGAATTAAAGTGTAATATTATATGAGAATAATTATTTGTTTGTCATAAAGACCATGCACATGCACAGGTCATGCACATAAAAAATATAATTACTGAAATTATGGAAGTGCTAAAGTAAATAAAAATCAAATTGTTTAATAAAAAATCTTTGATTAAAAAAGTGTGTGCTTTACACAACTAAAGTAAAACTTTATTGTTGATTTTCAACCGTAGTTAACTACAATGACATAACATATTGTCATATAACATTTATTTTTTAAATACAAACAAGTTTCACTTAAATGGAATTTGAATTTGAATGATAACTTTCATTGGCCTCGCCGTGTGATTTTTGTAACGCTCTCGCTAGCTTTCTCCCCAAGTCAAGCGCACGTATAGAAGTTTTACTTCAACATTAAACAGTAACATTGATAAGGAAAGCGTAACAGCTGTTTGCACATTCTGAAATATATTAACACCTGGCAATTATTCTTAAAAAAGAGGAAATCATTTTACAGGATGGTGTTTTTAGGGCGCATTCTTTTTTAAGTGAACAGAAGTTGTAGTGCTTAAGATGTAATTTAAATAATAATAATATCTAATGCTTATCACTTCCATATAGTGGCCAAAAATTGTACATCTAACCTAACCCTAATTACGATGTCTGTCATCGTCTTCATTCATTTTGTATGGGATGACAGCAGATGTCTTTTATTACCAAACGACCGAAAACAGAACTGCAGAGTTAAAGTACCTCTAAACGCTCTTAAAGCCACGCGCAATGCGCATGTCCGACGAACATGCAACACGCGAATCAGAGGGATATTGCTTAGGGGCCCTGTCAACAAATGTACATTAATATATTTTCAGCTATAATATCCAATTAAGCAATAGAACGATTGGACTCTGCAAAGAAAATTTCAGAGGTGGTTATCCAGTCACATACAGCACACCGGCGTTCAACTTTTTCTAGTATGTATATTAGAATTACTTAATTAGTAGAGCAATGTGCGATGAATGAGCTGTAAAACTTATTAGAAGATTTTTTTATAGTATAAAAGGGCAGACGAGTAACATCCGCATAGAGGCTATACAGATGCGTTGAGTCCCTCCACTGCTTACCACTCGAGACGCGACAACGCACACATTATCACCGGACAGTGGACACCGGGGCATATAACGCGGCACCGTGTAAGCGAGAGATACCTCCCCAGTCGTGCACAGCGCCGGATCCAGGGTAGGCTTGGGAGGGGCTGCTGCCCCGGGCCCCGCGATCACAGCGGCCCCCAAGTGACAAAATCAATAGCAAAAAAATGAATGAACAGATTATTTGGGGGACAGGGCAGTGCCCCTGCCAAGTCGAGCAAAAAAGCGGCACGACTGTACCATCCTTTTCTCGAAGCTATTCATTCCAACTTCGATCCCCTTTAACTTCCATTCCTTCCCTTTCCCTTCCTTAACCTAAGCCTAAGTTAATATACCGAAAGGTGGTGACGGGATGTAGTGCAACTAATTCATTCGCTAATACTCTTACAATTTAAAGATCATTAACTTCTAAAGTCTCACCTAAATCATTCCACGTTCATTCGGAAAGACTTTGGTGAGAAACCAGGTTGCTGGCCCGAAGTGCTGTGTGTTGTGATCCATACCAAACAATCGAATCATGCGTTGGTCAAGTCGATGTTTTGAATTGTAAAAGATTTTTAATATTGATATGATAATAAATTAAGACAGAAGGTTCCTTAATTAGGGAATAAATAAAGTAACCGACTTGGTATTACATGGATCTCACAACTTTTTATAGTAGAAAATCTAAGCTGCAAGACTTGGTTTTTTTTTCAGAATGTTTTTGATGGGATTAAATTATACCTCTCTAAATAATTTTCCGATGTAACATAAATTATCATAATAATACCTAAGAATAGTAAGTAACATGTGTGTGTAATCTAATGTCTTCAAACATTTCAATAGTAAACAGGCACTCCAATAATGTTCCCCAAGACCTCAGCGAGGTTACATGGCCATAAAAAGTACGAAGAATAACATAAGCCGGTGGCTTTGGGCAAATGTCTTCGTGAATCTACCTTGAAAAGTCTTATTATTCATGAATTTAATCTTTAATGGCATCCTCAGGGTTCAACATTGCCCAAGTATATGGAAAGTATCTGTCATCATAAGGATACATAAGCCAAGAAAACCTCAAGACCATGTTATATCAAACTGACCAATAGATATCTTCTTACCTATCCATCCTGTCCAAAGGGTATGAGAGAATTCTTCTGAACAGAATCTGCCACTCATGGAAGAAATGCAGCTATTTCCAAACGCCTATATGGGTACCGAAATCATCACTCAACCATTGAACAGGTACATAGATTCTGTGATAAAAAACGACAATCCGTTGAAGCTACACTTTTTATTGCTCTGCCGTGTTTCTCGTTATCCACCAGGTGTTTGGTCAAGTTTGGCATAAGGTTCTGCTCTCCAAAATAAAGATCAAGATGACATTTACTTACTATGGTTTAAAGATTTCATATTTGTCAAGTTCGCTGATGATACTGCATTATTGGCTTGTAGAACAGACCCAGCCCCAGCTTGAAATAGCTTACAAGAAAAACCCTTTGCAAAGCAAATGGTTTGCAGAAATGGCGCATCAATGCAACATAACTTTCATAATTAGGAAAGGAAACTGTTCATCCATTCAGTTGGGAAACAACACTCTTCCTCAAAGTGACCTAGTCAGGTAACGGGTTGCACTTGGACATAAGGCTGATATGAAAAAAATCATTGTAACAAAGCTTAATGAAACAAACATACGGTTTCGGATCAGGTACTGGTTCTTGGCACGAAACTCATCTCTTTCGGTAGCCGAACTCCTAATCTATAAAATGATTCTTAAGCTGGTATGGATGTATGGGATCCATCTCTGGGGAAGCGCTTGCAGCTCCAACATGTCCAGCATACGCACTTGGCCAATGCTCCATGGTTTCTCACTAATACCAAAATCCACAAAGCTCTGAATATTAATACAGTAAAGGAAGAGAGCCAGCAGTATTCCACTAACTACAAAAATCCCCTTAAAAACCGCCACACGACTTAGCTGCCAAATTAACTAAAATAATCAACAATAGACGCCAAAGAAATTAAAGATATTTAGACGCTCTATGGTAAAATGTTGCTCAACAGCGAGAAGCACTCCTGCTGCGCAAGGCGACAAGTGACAACGAAAAAACCACTCTGCTTATTTTCTTGGGGCGGATTAAAGATAGGTACAAATAGAAAAAAAATGATACAGAATTTTTTTTGACACGTAAAAGGGTCCCCCTCAGGTCTAAGCCTCGGGCTCCATCTGAACTTAATCCGGCCCTGAACTCTTGCTGGCCCTATTCGGCTACATGCATGCGTTCAGTTTAGCACTAACTCTAACATTTGTTTTCCACATTACGTACGTTCAATGATGGTCCGCAGAAGCCAAAACATGGTCCACGAAAGATTTTAAATTTAACAGGCGGTAGGGCGTTGGTTGCAGTGCAGTGAGTGAGAAACTGGCTAGCCCATTGAGTGCGGCGGACGCCGATCGGCGTCTTTTTTTCCTTTCCAGGTGCGGCAGACGCCGATCGGCGTCAAATTTTAAATGAGTTTATTTTCTTCAAGAATCCAAATTATTAAAAATTTCTGCGAAATAAACGTTTACTTTTCCTATAGCTACGAGGTACTGAGCATAGTTTCTGTGAAATCATCTCTTCAAAAATTCAATTATTATTGATAAATTGCGGAGGACGCACATCGGCGTCTATCAGGAGTTAGTAATATTTTATCCATGATGCTTTTAAATTTTTTATATGCACATTTTATTTGTGCAGATTTAAACATTTATACGGTATTTTATACTTGATTTATGGATAGACTTGCGAGTTACTTGCGTGACTCATTTCTACATATGAATATCAGTGTTTGACGTGTAAGATAATTCACAGATCGGCGTAAAGTGTTAGCTTGCTGTCGCGTTTCGTGCGGTGTGTAAGTAGCCTGTGCCCCATAGAGGGGGGAGTGGGGCAACGCATCCGTGTCGTGTATAAATTATGCGGATGTCTATTAGCGTCAGTAGTCATGAAAATGGCTCCGACTGTTCGTTCGCTATTTTTTATTATAGTACAAGAGGTTGTACTATAAAAAAATATAGGTACTAAACTATAGAATCTGTTACTGAAGATGAGATTTCTATTCTGTAGTAGTAGTAGCAGCTTTAATCGGCAGCTGGATTCTCATATTAGTTAATTTAAAAAAATTAAAAGGAGCGAAAAAAAGACTTCTTTCACTAGGAACTTGTATCTTTTTAAAATGCCTACATAATAATCACCAAGGATATTTAGTTCAAAGGGTTAAAATTATGAATGATAAAATATAATATGTATAATGTTTTAATGTAGTTTAGAAGTTACCAAAGGTTGGTATACTCTGGCAAAATCAACAAATAATAAAAAAAATAATTTAAACACGAATATCTATTAAATGTGGTGACTATTTAATGTAAAACGTCTTATAATATATTATTTTACTTTGACTTACTGTTTTCACCCATAATTTTTAGCAAAAACACTAATTTCTAAAGTTTTAACTATTAATGGCAAATTTAACTGATTGTGACAAAAATAAACGCCTTTACTTAGCTCCGCGTATATCTATCTACAATTTACGAACTAACTGTAAGGTTGGCGAACAGAAAAAAAAAATTTTTTTTCGAATTCTTATCCGGGTGCGGCAGACGCCGATCGGCGTCTAAAAGTTTCCTTCCGAGGTGCGGCGGACGCACATCGGCGCGGCGTCCCGTTGAAAAAGGCGGCCGCAAATGAGCAGAAATCGTAGTTTGGAGCGCCGCATTGAATGGGCTAGTGTAGATAACTAGAAAAGCATGTTGTGTTGTCATGGTATATTCAAATAAGTAGTAGTTATTTCCCCGCTAGGGTATATTTATAATTTTATTTGATACCATTACATACTAGAGAAATATTATATTTTAATGTTGCCCAATCGAATACTACTGACCATTTAGCTACGCGATTCTTCTGCTTTCTTCCTTTCATTCGTCAGGACCGACGGCTGTAGAATATAGGTTCTTTTTTTTTACTAATTGGGTTAATTAATTAGGTTGGCTTAATTGGGTACCTACCAAACCGATACAAAGTGTTATTTTTAAAAATAAATCTTTTGCAGCGTGGAACTCGTAGCGTATAATGCCAGTCGGATTTTTGGAAAATTTAACGTGCCCTGGGCATGCTCTATTGCTTTCATGTGGGCCATACTTTGGGCAATCTTGACTTCGGAACACTTTCTTCACGGTAGAGTAAGTACCTACTTCTAAACCTATAATTTTCTTTGCTACCTTCTGACTGGCGGTAAATTCGGCACTGATGGCTATAATTTTGGTAAAAATTGACGTAGGGTCTCTTAGTCATTAGCCTTTTCTAAGCCACACCACACGCGATATCCGAGACCTCATCTCAAGTAGGGACTGAAATACAGTTATTGCGCTACCTCTTACAAGTTCCTTATTTATAGTATTTATGAAATAAGCAACTTTTTCTGCATTGTCATAAATTGAATTTTTTATACCTATATTAAACGCAGCGCTTAAATCGACGTTACTGACGTTGGACAATATTTCATAACGAAACAACCGCTATAATTACCTAATATTAAAATGCAAAATTTGTGTGTCATCAGCTTCGTTGGAACAATGTGTATCAATGGTTAGTAGCTATTCCCTGGATATGGAATATCGTTTTAGTGGCTGGTATTGTTATAAAAGTCTTGAGCTCGGACACATTCGAAACACAAATATCAATCGAAGACTTTGCAGTAGGAGTTAAGGATATTTTCATTGTAAGTATAATAGTACCATATAAATAAGTTACACCTACAAGCGCAGAAATCATTTTTTGGAAAGGCGCGAAATTATTTAAGTCAATCACCAGGCAATATTTTTGCACGGGAAATTCTTTATTCGCCATTGGTCAAACGAGAGTTGGCTTTATTGGCATTCGTCAGTTGCTTAGCCGAATGTCAGCTCTCATAGGCTGTTATTCATTCACACGTCAAAAGTCATGCAGCACAGGAATCGTGAGCGACATAGAATAAGCTCACGTCTTGTTATATTTTAAGCCTTATTAGTTGTTGAATAAGGTTTTTATTGAATTGGTGTTATAAATCGGATTAGATCGGCCTATGTTGCGCTGTTCTGCGTCAACGACGAAAGCCGATGTAACTTATATTCGTGGTCGAATTATACCTACTTCTTTTGACTTTTCTATTTATAATTTTGATTTTTATACTACATAGTCATTTTATACATTTTGTTTTGTTCATCGCATTCAACTATTTATGGTAGTAGTTAATCATATTAAGAATTTCAAGCGTTTGTTATAACAAAGTTGTAGATGTTTTTGTTTTTTTGAGATTGTATTATTTCTTAAAAAGTAATAATGATGTCTCGCTCAAATTAATTTTCGTTGAAAGTTCCATTGATTTTAGATTTCTCATTCTCTTATTTAAAAAAAAGGCTTTGGAAGCGTCTATCTTTCAAACTATTGATTTTGTCGAAAAATGGTTTAGTAACCTTAATATCATTTTTAAAGACCTAAACGGGACACACGCACGTGAATAAATGCCGCGTCAGGGATGCTTGGCTTATGTCGTGAGAATCGTCTAACGATTCTCCTGTCAGCAACCAACCAACTCTTTAACCAGCACTACCATTTAACCAAGTATTAAATACCTATAAGTTATTAGTAAATTATGCAAAAAATACCTTGAACAAACACCCATTAACATATTATAACTGAAATCATATACATTTACACCAATATACCTACATGTTCGTATAGACCTATTCATAAACACCCCTCACGTACAGGTTGGATGAAAAAATAACTAGACTCAGTTCCAGGTATGGAGTGCCCCATCTTTATTTATAATTTATATATTTTTATTCTAAATTCGAATTGCGGTTCACAGAATACATCAACCTACAAAGTTTCAACTACGAAGGCCCAATAGTTTCGGAAAAAAATGGCTGTGACGTATGGACGGACAGACAGTCAGACAGACATGACGAATATATGAGGGTTCCATATTTTGTCATTTGGCTACGGAAGTCTTGGCCTTGGAAGCACTTGGCCGGTTTTTTTTAAATATGCCTAAAATATAAAAAAATCTGTTAATTATCTCTTATAAAAAGAATATTCATGTTTAAGTTTAAAATATTTGATAATAATAATAATATAATAATAAAACTAATACTTGACTCCAGTCCAACTGGACTGTCCTAAAACAAATATGTAATATATTACTATTAATTTTAATGTAACAAGCCATTATAAACAAAACTTCATGATAAAAAATAAATTACGATGCGTTGTTGCTTCATTTTGATAGGAAAACGAAATCTAGTCATTAGAAAGTGTTCCAATAACAAAAAAATATTTGTTCCCGCTAAAACTATTTACACAACACCACCATACACAATTTTGCTTTTGTCACGATATCTATAGTCGTTTAAGATCTAGTTAAGATTGTGTCAGCCGCACAGGCCAAAAAAGGCAACTTACCTACTAATACTTTATTCATGAAATAATATAAACTAAAAGAGAATGAGATTGAACTTTATTATATAAGTTTTCAATATAAAAACGTGTGTTATAAATAAACTTCGTCAGGTTCTGCACTGACTTTTCTATACATATAATAAATCTGTAGAAGGGTCAATTCTGTACATTGAAAATATTGAAAAAATAAATAGCAGGGGGTGTTACTGGATTGATACCAAACCCAATTATGCGATTAAAAAAATTTTTGTCTGTCTGTCTGTCTGTCTGTCTGTCTGTCTGTATGTTCAGGCATCACGTGAAAACTAACGGTGCGATTTCGATGAAACTTGGTATAATTATACCTTATTATCCTGGGCATAAAATGGGATACTTTTTATCCTGGAAAAATACGTAGAAAAAAAATAAATCATATCTATACAATATAAAAAATCTGTAGAAGGGTCAATTCTGTACATTGAAAATATTGAAAAAATAAATAGCAGGGGGTGTTACTAGATCGATACACAAACCCAAATATGCGATGAAAAAAATTTTTGTCTGTCTGTCTGTTTGTCTGTCTGTACGTTCAGGCATCACGTGAAAACTAACGGTTCGATTTCGATGAAACTTGGTATAATTATACCTTATTATCCTGGGCATAAAATGGGATACTTTTTATCCTGGAAAAATACGTAGAAAAAAAATCCCTCCACGCGAAGTCCGACATCCGCGCGGACGGAGTCGCGGGCGGAAGCTAGTGCGTAATGAAATCGTGGTTCCCGTACAAAGTGATTCTAGTTGACGGGAAAAACCCGTGTATTGAATCGCAATATCCTATTTACTTTATAAAAGAAAATAATAAAAAAAAAGATTTCTCACCTTCACATAGATTTCAATTTTGCCTTAATGAACGTATAAATTTATATTCCTTTTTTTACGTTGTCGAAAAATATCCTAAAGCATCTTCACTGACCCATAGCACAGATTAATAAACCTAACCCATAGGTAATATACGTTGGCTCGCTGACTGCTACAATTGACCACAATGACTAAGAAGACCCTTCTTAGTCATTGTTTATTAGCACTTTATTAGCAAAGTGCTCCCAAAAAACGAGTGATTTTTTGCATCTAACTATAAAACAACGGTTTTTAGTCTGTCTTATTAGTTAGTTATTTATTATAGGAGTTTAAATAAAAAAGGGGCAAAACAGGTCTGAGCAAAATGTCCAAGCAAAATAGAATCTCATCCTCTTACCTTCGAACGCTCGTAGTCATAGATTTATTTACATATTACATTATAATGGAACTAAATAATTTCAAGCCATTTCCTTGTCTTCTAAGACCTACCTCCAGACATCTCAGTTAAACATTTTTTAAACTTAGGTAGTTTCTAGATGACTTTGATAGTTAGCTTTACTGCAATTTATTTATAAGAATTGAGCATCATTACATCAATTTAATACTCTTAGAGATAGAATTCCGAACTTATCAGACTAATAAATTTTTCTCATTGTAAAATGGATTTCGTTTTATAGCCATATTATTTTTGAGGATCTGTCATATTATGGCATCATAATAAATCTGTAGATCCTGGTTTTATTGATTCAGATTTCACTCAAATGTTAATTGAACTGCCAATATATTACATAAAAGAGTAATTATTTTGAAGTGATTTGTATTACTAATAGATCATAAATCGAAAGAAATTATACCTTTGTCTTTAGAAAAATTACATAGAAGTGCTTCTGTGCTGTAGTTTTGGAGATCGGACAAACATCGTGATACGAGCTTCTATATTAAGATTAGTGTGACGTTAAAAGACTATATATATTTACAACTGTAGTATATACATAAATATTGTTAAAATTAGCTGGTGCCTGCGACTTCTGTAATATTATAATCAAAGTTCTGTAATATTATAAAAAAAATCGAATTTCCCATAGAAATGAGCGATTTCACTGCAATAAAAAGGGTTTTTGAATTAACCAGGCTTAGTATCTTCACAAAAAGTTTCATTCTAATCCGTTTAGTAGTTTCGGAGATTATCCCGGACAAACAGACAAACAGACAGACAAAAAAATTTGAAAACATTGGACTGTTTTAATACTATTTTAACATCGCCCCCAATTAGTTTTTGGTAAATATATTCAATAAACAGACACACGGATTTTACTGTTTTATTATATGTATAGATATAGATAATAAAAGCTAAATAAAATAAAATGGATTTGTTTTCGGTTACAATCATATTATTATATCTTCAATTTATAGTAGCTAAAATAAATTAGTAATGCAGATGACAGCAAAACTTGTCCTAGATCACCCAGTTTATGGCGCAGAAAAATTAGACCCAAACCTTTACTAAGACAAAGTGACGAGAACTTTTAATGATACTGCCAATAACTTGTGAAGAAAATATCTCTTTAATAATTTTAAGTAGAAAAGTATAATAACCTTATAAATCGCAGTCGCAAAAGCTATGTGTGCTCGGCAGGGCGAAGCAGTACTTCACACCAGCCCATCGGCTGCAACTTTACAAAGCGCAAGTCCGACCGCACATAGAGTACTGCTCTTACCTTTGGGCTGGAGCCCCGCAATATCAGCTCGATACATTTGACCGTATACAACGAAGAGCGACTCGAATCGTCGATAACCAGTATCTCACCCGCCAGCTTGATACTCTTGCCTTGCGTAGAGATGTCAGCTCGCTGTGCATCTTCTATCGTATTTATCACGGGGAGTGTTCCGAGGAATTGTTCGGATTAATACCTGCAGCTGAATTCCATTATAGGACTTCGCGCCGAAATTCTAAATTCCACCGTCACCACCTAGATCCCCCGAAGTTCACTACTGTGCGCTATAAGCGTAATTTTATCCCACGCACCATATCAATATGGAATCAGCTGGCCCCCTTGGTATTTCCGGACCTATACAATCTACTGATCTTTAAGAAAAGAGCTTATTCTTTCCTCAAAGGTCGGCAACGCATCTGTTAGACCTCTGGTGTTGCGGATGTCTGTGGGCGTTGGTGTTCACTTTACATCAGGTGACCTAAATGCTCGCTTGCCTCCTATGCTATAAAAAAAAAAATAAGAAAGGTATATAATTTTTTTTTCATACCTTGTTATAAGCTTCAAATTTGGTAAAATTGTACATTCTTATGCTATTATCGAAACAATATGTATAAAAATGTGAAATGTGAAAATTATGTAAGGATAAATACAATTTATGAATAGAAGACTAGGCGAGGTGAAGCGTCATTATCGTTGTACGAACAAATATTTTTGCGAAAACAAAGAGGTTAGATTTTGCAGTATCGCCGCAAGGGAACTGAAATGTGCATTTGGCATTTGATTGTAATGAAATGCAAGCTTCACGAAACTCATTTTCTGTTCGCAAAGAAATCGAAAACCAAATGTAGTTTTGTACCACAATAAATACTGTTTAATAAGTTAACCCGAACCAGATGCACTATGTACGTGATTCATTTTTCGGAATTGTGAATGCTCGATGCAATCTGTTTTTTTATAGAATATCACATGACGAACCCATTATTCTTTTAGTGACACCAAAATTATTGACCTACAGTACGAGGAACCGATTTTCTAAAAAAATTACCCAATATAATCATTGTGGATCGTGCAGTAAAGAAATATAAAGTTGAACTCATATCACGAAGGTTCATTCTCCTTTTAACATATAAAGCAAAAAAAATTGCATAATATAAAACGGATGTCTGTGGGCGTTGGTGTTCACTTTACATCAGGTGACCTAACTGCTCGTTTGCCTCCTATGCTATAAAAAAAAACACTACGTTTACCGGTGCCATAAGGCATCAAAGATAAAATTAGTTTCATCATAATAAAATACAACTTCATGGAAGTAAAGGAATTTTAATATTCGGAATTGTATTAGGTACCCTTCAAACAAGGATAGTAAGAAACTTTACCTCTTTATAATATTTAAAATATCCCAACGGATCGCTGCTCGGTCGCTTGATACTAATCTGACTAGACGGCTATAGCCGTGTTAATGTGAAACTAAAGTAATGCGGTTGGACGGATTATCACGTACGGCTTCGTGATTTGCGGCATAAAGCCAAATTGACTTAAATAATACTTTTTTGCTCATAATAGGTAATATTATAGACTCATATAAACTTCTTGTTCTTGACTGTATTAGCTATACGCTATAATTAATATACAATATATTACATGCGTTAAATAAAAATAAACTATATCCACTTGATACAGAATTATATAATTAGGTGGCTTTAAAAATATGTAATTGATAATATATAAATATATAAATTTGCGTGCATGTTCTCTGTAAGGCATGTAACGCAGCAGTACATTTCGCTGACATGATGCCGCAAAGTGATAGATATGCATTTCCGGGGCTTGTGAGTTTCCGGTGGCCAGTCGAGGGGCATGAAGGCATAAGAGCAAAATCTATATATAATTATGTGAATATCTATGAGCTGCGGTAGTATTCGCTAAAAGCCTTTAGCTGTTCCTTTATCGACTTATACTATAAACAATAACAAATAATTATATAATATGTACAGATATTTTGTGTATGTACAGATATTTTATTGATTTGCGAATGTTTTTTTTATACCATCTGCAAATTCGATTGTCCTGATCGACTGTTTCGGTCTATTTAAGTTTAATTTGGAAACGCCAAACGTAAAGGCAACGATAAGCTGGAATATTAGATTAAAATTAAAATTAAAAAAAAAGAGATACATTTTTATTCTATCTATTTAATAATGTATTTTTGTTAGCCAAGATAAATCTTTAAATAGACATATATGTATGTCAGTGATAACAAATTCAAAAACAACAAAAAGTTGAAAACTAATCAGTCATACATTATGTATTAGGATATATCTTCGTGGAGCATAGCAGCTGGGTTTCACCAAGCTCTTTTTTGGACTTGTAGGTATAAATCACTGTAATTTTCTACTTTGGTCTTTGACCCACTTTGACAGGGGAGAGAAATTTTAATTATCTCGTTCTCTTCCTATTTTCTTCTAATTTAATTCGTTGCAAGTATCTAGGCAGTTCTAGCTTTTCCCACGGCTTCCTACGAACATACCAAGGAGTCATAATCGTGGCCGCTATCGCTCTTGGCGGAATGAGTGGACCAAGGGCGTTTGAATAAAAAATATTTAATTATAAATTTAAATAAACTAAAGTATTTATATTAAATTTAGTTGAAAGTGAAAATCCTTGTCGAATTGAAAATATGTAATATGTAGTTTTTAATGGACTTGACTCTCTTTCAGAGATGAATGAACGCATTTGTTTCTGGATGTGATCCAATTTGCTCTCACTACAAGCTGCCCCCAGACAGACAAAAAGCACTTGCCTATATTTTTGATAAAATAGATAATTAAGCCAACGATAATGCTGACCAGTTTTATATATATTTATAATAAACCAATTTTTAATCTAATTTTCAACGTTAATTAACACTTTACAATGATGGATCTAGAAGTTATTCTTTTAAGTCCTATTTTTCTTAATTTATCTTCTGTTGTGAATTTCTGAATTCTTCGATAAAAAATACTAACAAAACTAAAATTTTAGATCCGCCACTGCGTTAGGGGCGACTCTAGAATTAATAATAATTACTTAAGCGATATGTAAGAGAAGATTAATTTTTTATCACTACTTTATAGTAGAAACTAGAATGGATAAAGCTTAAAGAATATTTAAGTATGTAATCTTGAAAGATTATCCCATAAACATTCAGGAGTTTGATCTCACCGTTCCCCTAACCTCACCTGTCACAACGTCTAATCCTTTTATCATTGCTAATGTTCTTGTATATGTAGAGCTATTATTGATTTTGAGAGAAAATAAATTATTAGAATATTCACTATCAACAGTTATTACACCATCACCACTGACGCCCTTCTACGCTTATTTATACTATAATTTAAAAAGTATAAGATTTTTAGTGCTATAAAGTTATAAAACTAGTGTATCCATAGTATTTATGCAAAGTTGAATGATTTATTATTTAAAAAAAAATCATAGCTTCACGACTGTAAGAATAGGTCTAGGTTCAGTACAATTATATTATAGATACAGAATACCTGTTCAACATTTTGTTAGATTCTTTTTTCAATTGGATTTCCAATATCAAAATAAAGCTAATAAACATTCTAGAAAACCTTGGGGATTATTAAAATCAAGCGAGATCTATTCTTTTATTTAATCTTTTTATAATAACGAAATATAAAATTAACAGATTAAGTTGCATTTTAAAATATGTCCTACATTTTAAATTTAACGGCCCATTTCTTTTTATTTATTGATATTCATATTACTTTAGCGCTTTGACTTCCTTGACATAGGTACCAAACCCAATGTTCAGAACCAAACAACTGGCACCTGTTGAATTTCATACTATTTATCCCCCTTATTTAATAAACATATATTAACTTTATCTAACTATTAACCTAGTATTAAAATGACATGCTGTCAATGTCTACACTATTTATGTGTTTATTAATATGGAATTTGACAGATGTCAGTTTGTTACTAGGTTTATGCTTGGACAAAATTATTATATTATGTTTATAAATAAGTACTGAATAAAACAAACTTCAATGGAGCTGAAATTTACTTTTAGAAATTAACGTTTTAAATTAACGTCAGAATCGTCAGAAGATTCTGACGTCAAATTACAGCCTTAAGTTCTGAAGTCTTCGTATAAATAACACTACGGGAGATTAAACAGAATCACAACGCTGTAACAACTACAAATACCAAAATAGGACAATCCGTTGTCCAACACTAGTTTCCTCGCACATTTTTTCACCAAAGAAAGAGATAGTGTCTGCAAACTTTGTGTGTGTGAACCTTTATTCAATGGATTTTATAAAATCAATCTACAATGCCCCGTGGAAATTTAATGAACAGGCCTAAAGAACGTCGTGCACGATTTCGTTGTTTGTGTACATTTACTAAATAGTTTTAGATTTCAGAAAACTATCACGACGTAACGATAAGGATGATTGAAATGAATGCTACATGTCTTGTAGTCCTGTCAGATACCGCATTGCGGACTCAAGCTTTGTATCCCGATCCTGTTACTCACTAACGGAAACGAGAGTGAGCTGTATAATTTTCCATATTCCACTTCACGTTCTCTTATATACACTCATGGACATATTTAGGGGAACGCAAAAAAAAGGTCGAATAACGGAAAATATTTTCATATTTTCGTACTGGCCACTATACCAATATTATGTATTAAAGAAAAAGATGATTTTAAAAATAATTCTATTTTAAATTTCATTTGTTTTTTTTGTTTATCTGCTAATTTCTGAGACACGTAGTGTATGGAATTTTCGTCGTCTTTTGTTGTTTTTAACAAAAACTTTATTTCTGTTGTTTTTTTGACGAAAAATTGTCATTATTGAGTGAAGTGAACTTAATTCGATAAATTTAGGCGATAATGCCGGATCTCAGCGTTGCTATGGTTTCTAAAGCTGTAACTTTAATTGAAAATGGTTACACTTACAATGAAGTGGCTCAAACATTACATGTTTCCTGTGATTTTCCGTCTGTCTGTGATTTTCCGCAATGTTAAACGATACCGGCAGACTTGAGAGTATACCAGGCGTAAAGGACAAGGTCGCAAAAGAGTAACAGGAGAGAGAGACGATAGATTTATTGTCAGCAGTGTTCTCAGAAACCGTACCTTGACATCTTCTGAGGTACGAAACCAGCTGCAGGAAGTTCGACAAGTGATAATTAGTACCAAAACCGTCAGAAAAAGACTGAAGGCAGCTGGTATAGGGGCGTAATTGCCTGCCAGAGGTCCACAGCTCACCGCAGGTCATCGAGTGGCTCGGGCCAGCTTTGCTCGTTTCCACCTAAATTGGAATAATGACGCTTGGGGAAAAGTTCTTTTTAGTGATGA
>LUGF01025361.1:950592-962511 GCA_001625245.1 Calycopis cecrops
TTCCGCCCTCAGTCGCCCTTCAGTAATTCTGAAAAGTTATTGTTTTAATTTATTACGGCACCCGATCCTGTACCCCTCAACGAACGTCAATACAGTCCACTGCGGTACAGCCACTACGGTGTGCCGTACAATAATATTATGCATAATGTAAGTAAATCGGACCCAATCGGTAGCAGTTTAGTAGGTTTTTATATATGTAGTATTACGTTAGACAAAAGAGCAGTCGAGGCCATTTTCATAATCACCGACGCCTATAGACATCCCCATAGAAGTTACACAGATGCGTTGCCCTTTTTCCTCTTCCCGCCATCCATGGGCCACCGGCTACATAGGCCCCACAGGGAAAGGCGACAGTACAAGTGTCACTTTACGCTAGTATCGTACAAGCAAGAGGTACCGCCCAGGTCTTGCCGGGACTACTAGGTTTGATAAAATGGTCAGCTTTACAAACTGCAATTAGCGACTTAATTTTTTCAGCCATTTAACAATCCATTGATGTTATAAGGAGATATGAAACTATTGGCTATCGCTACAGAAAAATCTACTATAATACTCGAAGCAATGTTTTATCATTCATGGACGACACGTAAGAACGTTCTGTTTCTTTCTCGATAAACTTCTAATAGGTACCTATTACTTTATTACGCATGAATTAATTATACTAAAGATTTATATGATTGTTTTGATAGTATTAATTTAGATCAGAAAGGTAGTGTAGTGCCACGCTGCATGCTTGCATGCAGCCGAATTGGGCCGGCACGACCGGGGAGGTACCTCTCGCTTACACGAGACCGGCGTGAAGTGACAGCTGTGCTGTCGCGTTTCGTGCGGTGTGTAAGTAGCCGGTGGTCCACGGAGGTGGGAGGAGAAAGGGGGGCAGCGCATCTGTAGTCTATGCAGATGTCTATGGGCGTCGGTAGTCATGAAAATGGCTACAACTGCTCGTTTGCCCTCCTATACCATAAAAAAAAAAAACTCTCTTTCAGAGATGAATGAACGCATTTGTTTCTGGATGTGATCCAATTTGCTCTCACTACAAGCTGCTAGTTTTAGAGCTCCATCCTAGTTTTAGATTTCAGAAAACTGAATTGATGAATGACTGAAACTGAATGAACGCATTTGTTTCTGGATGTGATCCAATTTGCTCTCACTACAAGCTGCTAGTTTTAGAGCTCCATCCTAGTTTTAGATTTCAGAAAACTATCACGACGTAACGATAAGGATGATTGAAATGAATGCTACATGTCTTGTAGTCCCGTCAGACTAACGGAAACGAGAGTGAGCTGTATAATTTTCCATATTCCACTTCACGTTCTCTTATATATGGTGGTGATGAATTGATTTGTTTATTGTATCATTATAAAAAATATATAATATGAAAGTGTAGCATTAAGGTGATGCACGTAATATATAATATGGTCGTCGATAGTCACTTAACACAAACTGCTGCCTATAACTGTTCATTTCCCCTTTACACTTTAAAAAATGAATTCAATGTGAATTTATAACACATTAATGCTAGAATTTTCCTTAATTTCCTTAATTCGGCAATAGATTATTACGTAAATATATATAACGTTTTTATATAAGCTTTAGTAGCTCTTGAAATATCATCAACCCTTACGTGTGACAATGTACTCGTATATCTAGGAGTCTATCATCCTTGAGCTTAGTTTAGTTACTAGTAGCTAGAAGTAATAAAATGGTAATACTTGAATATTATATACTGACATCTAGCGAAGACTATATTTTATTATTTTCTAGCGTAATAATTTATGTCCATTGTATTTCAAAAATATAAAAATGGAATCTAAAATGAAACTAACTAATCTATGTGAATAGGCACAGCTCAAGTATGAATAAAATCGAATGGTTAATGTATGAATTATAAAGAGCTTTTTAGGGTTGCCATTTAATAGTTACTTAATAAAATATTACTAAATAACAGTTATATTGATGATTCGAATATACATGTAATATTCATAATTTACGAATTAAATTTTAAAAAATTATAATTTATTAACAAATTTACTAATTTATTAATATTATATTATATATAACTTTTTTCAGATGCCTCGAGAGTAAATTCCAAAGACTTAAAAGGAATATAAGAAGTGTGATCGCATATAAATTCTGGAATTAGGAATAAATCCTTGAGTAAAATAGCTCAGCAATATATTATAACCAATCTGTTTTTTATAGATATATTTTAAGAAAAATGCAGATATTTTTGAAAAATTGTTGACTGCTTGTGGATATTTGTTACCCAATCACGGAAAAGAAGAAAAAGAATATTCAAATTAATTCAAGAATTTGGATGAAGTCGGCACACGGATTACGATCTCGTGTAATAATATACATGATATTTTTCATTCCGGAGCAACTATTGATTCTTCTGGTATATATTTTTCATAATAATGAAGTTGCGAAAAAATCTAGTAGGTATGGTATATGCCTCATAAGCATGTGCCAGCCCTAATGTCTATGCCGATTGATCGCCTCTCGATATTCACCCCAATTTCTGAGTGAATAGGAATTGTATAATTTTTTGGATTTTCTGCCAAATTAAAATACCAATGGGATTATTGAAATTCAATGTCGAAGATTCAAATATAAATGATCTTCAGATATCTCCATATTGATAAAAAAAAATTAAGTATTTGTAAATTGTGCGTCCATGTTTGCCGGCAATGCGAGAGTACAATAACAGTTCGATAACCAACCAAATAAATTAATTCTTACATGTTACCAATGAATATAAACTTCATAGATTAAATAATATTATTTTAAAATCTCGATTCGAAGATTATTTTTTCCACGCTACAATTCTTCCAAACATTTTATTACTTTATTCAACATTTTCCACTGCAAACTTCACTTGTATTACCTACCTACTCATAGTAGCTTTTGGTTATTTGTACTCGTTATTTTAAAACGCTAGTGTAATGTATGCTGTGCTTTCATTTTGTATGACCGTATAAATATTTTTGTAGAGTATTAGACATTTAAAAAGATTAACGAAGTGAAATTACTAAAAATCCATCCAGCAATTGCAAACAGTTCACTGGCCGCCTACTAGTACTATTATTTAACTACATATTAATAAAATATGGTTAGAAAAATCTAGTAATAACTTAAGTATTTATGGGATTATCCCAGAAAATAGTACATTTAAAAAGATGTTAAATAGTCTAACAAAACGGATTTAAATAAACGGGTTGATCAATGTGAGCGATGTGGTCGAGCATCCTATTTGGTTAGAAAACAGCATTTTATTTCCTTTTACCAAACCTATATTGTTATAAATTAAATAAACTTATTTTTTTTTCAGGTAAGTGAATTTTATTCTGACACTCTCCAACTTGTTAGCGGTAAGTTTCCTTGATATTCTACTTAAGCATTTTCTTTTTTTTATTTCAGACCAGAACATAACTCTTTACGTTAAAGTCAATGATTTTTATTTTCCACCAATGTTTCAACTTTACTGTACAAACTTAGGCCTATTAAATTAACCTATTAATTACGTTAATTTAATTACTAAAATATTTTTTTAGGGGAATTATAAAACGAGCAAAAATAAACTTTGCGACTGCGATGCTGTTTTAATAACTCGAGCGATAATAATAAATAAGCGAAAAATAAACTAAAGTAATGACGAATTTCAATAAATTAATATAATTCAGAACGAGCTTACAAAACGTGTGTTAGGATTAATCCATTTCAGATACTAAAATTCTAGCTGGGCGACTAAATTACTAAGTGAGTTGAACTAGTGAGTGACGACGTGAACGAGTGAGACTAGAAATACAGATAGAACTTCAATATTAAGGTAATGACGATTTTTCCAATTGAAGTTTTACTAATGAACTACAAAACGTTTTATAAGCTGCTATATTATTACTTATTGATTACTTATATTATTTTAGTACAGAGTAATCTATTTATACTTTCCAGAAAATCTTACTACCAAATGGACAGGAGAAATTACTTGTGTGACTGTCCAGAATTTTTCAGTAAACACGTTTTGGGTGTAGCAGTTCGGATCAAAGTTACAACTCTTTGTACTTCTGGAAGCAAAAGTGATAACCATTGGGCAAAAAAAGAAACGAGAGGATAAGGAAATGCATATTGCTTTATTTTTTTGTAATACATCGTTTCATTTAATTTTTTATATAGTATAAGGAAGCAAACGAGCATTCGCAACCATTTTCGTGACTACCAACACCCATAGACATCCGCGTAGAGATTATAAGGATGCGTTCCTCTCCATCATCTTTTCCGGCATCCTTCTCCTGCCTCCATTTTACCTCTTGCCTCATTCAGGGCCACCGAATACTTAAAAGTGTAAAACCGCACGAAACGCAATAGCACAGCTGTCACTTTACCCTGGTTTCGTACCTCTCCGGTCAAATTCGGCTACATGTCATGCATGATACAGCGACGCACTACCTCTTATAAATTTTTCTTTAGTTAGTTATTTAATATTTCACAAGAAAACAAATAAAAATGTAGCTACTCTGCTAATTATAGTATTTTTCAAAAAGGTTTTATATTCAAAACACTTCGTTAAATTAAGATAAAATGCAGCACGTAATCTTGACACTCAGACAATATTACGTCAATCAAATATTAGGAAGTTTCTCATTTTGTATTTTCAGTAATTCGAATTAATGTGTGTAATTTGCTGTTCTGTTGATTTTTCGTCACTCGTTTCACGCAGTCAGTCGTTCACATAGTGATTCTATACGCTAAATTATTTTTGATAATTGAAATTTTAATTTACAGTCACTCCTTTAATACTACCCTTTTGTTATTTCTTAGAAAAAATAATTGTAATGAAACTTCAATAGCCATTTTATTGTTTCTAAACTACACTCGTAACTGAGTAACTGCTTTTTGGCAGCTTACTTGGTTCGGCAGCTCAGAGTTCAGATTCGGTCGCTGAACAAATGAAGATGTCGAGAGATTTATGCGGGTGCTTACGGCTTTATTTATTTATCAAGATATCATGGATTAACAAAGCAAATTATGAGTTGTAACCATCTCCAGTGACGTCAAAGAAAATAACGTATTAAACAAAATGTAATATATTATAGATTATGATACAATAGGTACTTAGTAGTTAGTAGGTAGTTATATAATTGGTGTGTGGCGGTTGTGGTCCAATCGTAGCTTGATGTTGGACTAATGCAAAATCGACAATCTAAATTAAACACGCATCGTTGGACACGACAATAAGGTACCTGCATATATCCATAACAGCCAAAGCTAATAGCTAAACCTACTAACCAGCCTACTAGCTAATTATTAGCTAACTACTAAACTAACCTGTAACTCCGAAGATGGACAAGTGAATTTAGTCATTCCAAGTTGATTTAAAAAAAAATAATTACGTAAAACACAATATGCGAAATGCCGGTTACCGGGTACCCGGAAGCGAATGTTGGTGCGAGTGAAAACAAACTTCACTAGTTCACTAGCTAAGCCTTGTGGTTCCCCCGGCGTAAATTTCGATCCCGTTGAAAATAGAAAATCATCCCATGGCATCCCATAGAAACATTTTTTCGGGATAAAAATTGTTCTAAGTGTTAACTCACGTTACTCACTGTGTGTGTCAAATTTTATGAAAACCGGTTAAGTAGTTTTCACGTGAAGAAGTTACAAACAAACATACAAACTTTCGCATTTATAATATTAGTAGGATACACTTCACTCACTGAGTACCCGGAAACCGGCACTTAGTGTCGCTTGTGCGCTAACTTCAAAATCGAGGGTTCAATAAAATTCTTGTTTCGTTTTTTTTTTCGAACTTTATTGGATTTTATCACGGTTTATTTAGTTACCTAAGCCGCCGTCTCGGATGCTTCGCAACAGCAAATGGTAATGAAAAACTGTAACAAATAACTTTGGGGTAAATGCATCACAATTATTTCGATGTGAATTATGGGTGTCGGTAGTGACCAAAAGTCTTACTACTCGTTTCTCCGCTAATACTATAAAAAAATCTGAAATAAATAATAAGATATAATATTTTTTTGTAAATTACAAATGGTTCCCATAGAGTTCTAAAAGGACGTACACTGGCACTCATTAAGAGAAGACAGGAGCTTCAGCAGGCCAAGACAAAAACTCGAGCTGAAAAAAATGAACTGTCGGAATTATACAAACTAATAAGTAAGTATATAAAACATGACTACAAAACTCACAGATTAATGACTTATGAAAAACATTTGAAACAAGCGGGAAGCTCAAAAAAGGCCCTTAAAGAATTAAAAACATATAAGCACTAGATAGACGGCCTAAATTATGAAGATAAGACCGTAAATAATCGAAAAGAAATTATAGAGGTGGCAACTGACTTCTACAAAGCTCTATATAGTGCCAAAGACAAAGGGTATACTAACCATAGTTACGCAAACTCTACAAACATTACAAAGGGCGGAAATATATTACCAATATCTGAAGATGAAATCATACAGGAGATAAAAAGGCTAAAGACCGAAAAAAGTCCAGGTCCCGACGGCATTGCGAACGAAGCCATTAAGGTCGCTGGTGAGCTACTGATCACACCTTTAACAAATTTATTTAACCAGATATTGGAAACTGCCGAAATACCGTCACAATGGCTAGAATCAGAAATCATTCTAATCTACAAAAAAGAAGATCCAAAAGACATTACTAATTACAGGCCTATAAGTCTACTCTCGTGCATCTATATATTGTTCTCTTCCATCATAAACCAAAGAATAAGTATTAAACTCGAAACAAAACAACCAATCGAACAACCAGGTTTTCGAAAAAACTTTTCAACTATCGACCATATACATGTACTGGAATTAATTATAGAAAAATACCAGGAAAAGCAAAGACCACTCTACATCGTGTATATTGATTATAAAAAGGCTTTCGATACCGTGTCGCACTCCAGTATTTGGACCGCTCTACAAGATCAAGACGTTGAACTAGAGTACATTGAAATAATCAAAAATATTTACAAGAACAGTACAGCTAAAATAAAATTAGAATCTGCTGGCCCTACATTTCCTATCAAAAGAGGAGAAAAACAAGGAGACCCGCTTTCCCCAAAACTATTTATAACGAATAGAACGAAGCATGCTGAATATAAAGAAACTCCAAAAAATTCGTCACACTAACATTAGAAAAATCACCAAAGCTACAGATGCTTTACACTTCGCTAAAAATCAAAAATGGAAATGGGCAGGGCACGTAGCGAGACTAGTGGACGAGAAGTGGACTAGCAGGGTAACCAAATGGAGAGGCCCATTTGGCAAGCGCCTCAGAGGCAGACCTTATACGAGATGGTCAGACGAAATAACCAAAGTTGCTGGCCCCTGCTGGCCGCAAGAAGCTCAAGAAAGAGAAAAATGGAATTCTTTAGAGGAGGCCTTCACCTTCGCCTGAGGAGGGGTTCTTACAATCGAAAAAAATTACATTACTTACCTACAAAATTACAACAGATTGTCAAATAGCATAAGTTTTTTAACTACTTTTTTTTTGTTCATACTTTTAAACTCTGTAACGTACCTATATACTTGCAAGGAATAAAAGACTTTTTATTTTATTTTATTAATATTTTTTTGCTACGTCTATAAACTAAGGAATATGAAAACGAAGATGTTTTAAGTCATATTTTAATTTGCCTATATGTAGTATTAGAATGTAATCAAATTTTATTTTTTGGCTTTTAGAGATTGTTTTTGTATAAGATATATTATTAATTATATTACTGTCATGTCATCGATGTGCAATAAATATTGTGTTGTAAAAAACTGAACAGTTATATTCCATCAGAATCAAACCGGTATGACAGTGAAGCACATTTCTTATATTTACGGGCCTGAATTAAAGGCAATGTACTATCACTTTTCGTATAGTGAGAGCTCCAAAGGTTTATTGTTTAATTTTATTAATTATACGACATAATATAAGAAGACACTAATATTAAAAGAAATCACAAAAAATATACATTCTATCCAGTAAATATAATATCTTTTCATAAAATTCTTCATCCACAAGAATAGACGACGGAAGTTTTTAATTTTAGTTTAGATCAACAGAGAGGAATTCAAACTTGGAATTTATTAGCACAATATTAAATGTCGGTCGTCATAAGCCATTCTTCCTGGCCGGATATTGGAGGCCGCTCAGCGGAAAACGCCAAGGGCTTTTATCGCCCATAATTTAAGACCATTGCGTAATTTTACTACCTTGTAAATGTAAAAAAGATTTCATTGTAGGTAATACATTTAAAGGTTGTTTGTAGGTCTTTTGTTCTACTAGTGACCTTATTGCTCTTATGTCTATTATTTTAATACATTGCAGACGATTACAAAACATTAACAAAACTAGACATTTTGATATCTATCTGTAATAGCAAACTTACGATATAATCACAATGTAGAGTTAAATTTACATCATTTTGTAAAACTACTTTGTAAAATTTCTCGATTTTATTATATAATTATAATAAAATGTTATAAAATAACGGAAAATATGTCTACTGTCGATTTACCGTTTTATTATTAATTTATTATTAGTAAGTATAGTATATACCATGAGTATTGAAATTGAATATCAATTAAACTTGCTTGAAACACAAAAATAAAATTAATAATTATTAACTAATAATAATTGGTCATGCCGTTAAGGAGGAATACGACCACAACGCCACACCGTGGGCCGAGATTTTCATGTATAAGAATAAGGAAGAATAAGGCATAGTATATATAAAAAGAGTATAATATTGCGTGTCAAATTTCTAGAATGATTTATTCACATCCATATCTCGATACCGGCGTAAATTGATATGTGTGCTGCTGCGTTTTGTGCGGTTGTGCAAGCAAAGCGAAACCTTTTGTGGTGACTTCGCATTTTCATCGAGCTTTATGTCATTACGATGAGAAAATTTACTTGAACATAATAAGAATCCGTTGAGTATATTTTGGGTGATGCGCAAGCCTATAACTGTATTTGTATAGGTAGATACATCTCGCAAATTACTTTGTGTTTACCTTTTGACATTTCTGATGGGGAAATTACAAAAAAACGCCCGTTACGAGCGTATACGATAGATTGCGGTCTTTAAATTATGAGATACTTTATATATATTGAGTTTGACTCATTTTTATGGTTCCTGATTGACGGGGCTGAATCACATAGAATCATTTTTCATATTGATATCATTTGGTCATTATTCATTCATAGTCATTAAATGTAAATAGACTTAAAAAGACGTCTACGTTATGGCGGGTACTTTACTTATCAATTTTGCTACATATATGCATAAAATTACCACTACGTTAAACACGTTTTGTCGAAAGAGTGTTGCGCCTGCGAAGCTAAGAAAGTAATACTTAAAAACCTAACAACCTAACCTTATAAATTCTAAATTCTAGTTGCTATAGTAGCTACTATATTAGTCAATACTATGTGGATAAAATAAAATTAATAAATTAGTTATCTAAAAGCTAGGTTTATGTACTTTTTGCTATAAGTACTACGGAGCATTTAAGCGGAAAACAAAACGACCAATCTCTTTCCTTTTCTGTAATAAAAAGAAATCAGTGCACACGTGTGTTGTCGCAATGAGAGAGGACAGCGCTCAAAAGTGTCATAAAGTGGTCCCAAGTACACTTCGGTCATTAATTATTCAGTGAGTCAATAAAGATACTATCTGAAGCATGCTATCGTGAACTGAAAATATTTTTCCGCTTCAAATGTTTACACTTAAAAACATAAGCTTTTTTCATAAAAATAATTATAAAAAATATTAGAAAAATAATAAATTGACAAGAAGTTCTTATATAAGTTTCAGATTGTAAATTTCATTTACTATACATATATGTTTATGAAATTATTATATATTTTACCTTTTCAAATATAATAATTAGTATAATATGTTAAATGCGCAACGTGGTTATGCTGGCTAAAGTATTAAACAACGTAATTAAGTCCACCATTCTTCTGTTTATAAGTCTAGTCGATGTGACTGTGGTTTCACCTTGGTAAAATGTTTCCCTAGGGACCATTCATTAAATTATAGCCTACACTACTACCTGTCACACTACCTGGTGGGGACCGAGTTGTAATTTTTTTGTCGAAATCCGTTCAGCAATTTTCACATGATGCGTGCTCAAATAAACAGACTTCTAAAAAATGTTAAAACGTGTCCTGTTATCAATTCTAGGTCTTCCTTAGAGATCTTATAAGATTTGATTGTTAATAAGTGAAAATTTGCTACATCGGTTTTAAATAACTTGAAATGGTTTTAATGGAAAATAAATTATTTCGTATAAAATAGTATTAAATATTATGAAACATACAAATAATAATTGCAAAATTACTAAGACTCTCGTGATGGTCAATATCACTGAACCGGTAAAAGGCTTTCTCTTTGCTGATGATTTAACAGTAACCTGTAGTGGCAAAACATAACACCCCACATTAAAATTAATCCAAAATACATTAGATAATTTACAAAATTGGTCAGAAACATGTGGATTCAAGTTTTCAAAATTAAAAACCGAGTTTATTGTGTTTTCAAAAAAGAAAAAGAGAGTTAAAAATTATACATTAAGTTTGAATGGTTATACAATTAAAGAAGTTAATAATATAAACATATTGGGACTAACATTGACAAAAAACTGACATGGAACACACACATAAATAAACTGATATCCGAGTGCTACAAAAGGTTAAATATTATAAAGGTTCTATCATCAACATCGTAGGGTGCTGATCGAACCTGTTTATTAAACACTTACAGGGCGGTAATTAGACAGAAATTGGATTATGGATCAGTGATTTATGATTCCGCAAAAACTCGCGTCTTAAATTCTCTAGAAAGCATTCAGAATACTGCTCTTCGTCTCAGTATAGGCGCTTAAAAGTCCTGTTAAAAGCATAATTGCCGAAGCCGGGGAGTTGCCTTTACATTTTAGAAGGAAAGTGTTGTTTTGAAGTGTAAACTTTTGTAGCGGAAAAATATTTTCAGTTCACGTCAGCAAACATGCTTCAGATAGTATTCAAAGAGCTACGCGCCGTGTAGCTACTACTTCGTACTTTTTGAAAATTAATAAAAAAAATAATTAATAAATACTGTAGCAAATAATAAAATTTATTTTTGAAAATCTCCCCAAAGAAGTTGTTATATTTTGTTGTTTAATTCAAATTCAGTAACTTAAATAGTAGTAAGTTGTTTAACTAGCATTTTATGAGGGATTTTTTTGGAATAGGAACTTAAATATATTTTTTCAACAATAATAATAAATCTATTTTAACTGCTTTAATCGCGTTTTACAAGTCAGTAACTACAACCGGAGTCACACATATCTCACGGGGTCTACCTGATCCACTGGAATTTTAAACTCATTGTTATAATTAAAATATAAAGTATAAATGAAACTTACAGCTAACAAATTGTGCAGAGTTACAATCAAATTCACTTGCCTGAAACAAAAAAAATTATTAATTTGTGCTTCATAAGAGGAAATGTCACACCCCTTTGTAGCCAAACAAAGCCGGAACTACCGATGCACGATGAGGTGTATCACGCTCATATCGTACCACTGTTGACATAAAAACTGTCGACATAACTACTAGGAAAACATAATATTACATTTACATATTAGCAATTACTCAACTGATAAGTTTTTTTAATGATTTTTCTAATGTATAAGTAAAATGTAATTATAAATAAAAGCATGTTACATTGTGATTGACAAAAAAAAACATTTCTGGTGTTATAATGCTTTTTCAATTTGTTACTTCTATTAAAATGTATTTTATATTTTATAAAAAAATTGTATCTGTGATAGAAACGTAAATATTGAATACAACCGGTTTAAATTATTGTCAACTTTTTAGTTCATTTTTATTAACAAATAATAAAATAATGTT
>LUGF01025361.1:963849-1008351 GCA_001625245.1 Calycopis cecrops
AAAGTTTGATTATTGTATAGTAATTATTTTTCTGTAAATTTTTTAAAACGTCTCTAAAACACTGGTCGCAAACGAAATCAATTCAGTACGTGGATCATAGTGGGTTAATTTGACTATAGAATATACTAACATTATACATATATATGCTACTCACACGGCGATCCGTATGTGTGGGTTTGAATTACTCATGAATTACATAAAACCACATGCGCAAGGCGTAAACGATCTTAAATAGTAGTAAGTTGTTTAACTAGCATTTTATGAGGGATTTTTTTTGGAATAGGAACTAAAATATATTTTTTCAACAATAATAATAAATCTATTTTAACTGCTTTAATCGCGTTTTACAAGCCAGTAACTACAACCGGAGTCACACATATCTTACGGGGTCTACCTGATCCACTGGAATTTTAAACTCATTGTTATAATAAAAATATAAAGTATAAATGAAACTTACAGCTAACAAATTGTGCAGAGTTACAATCAAATTCACTTGCCTAAAACAAAAAAATTATTAATTTGTGCTTCATAAGAGGAAATGTCACACCTCTTTGTAGCCAAATAAAGCCGGAACTACCGATGCACGATGAGGTGTATCACTACTACTAAGGAAAACATAATATTACATTTACATATTAGCAATTACTCAACTGATAATTTTTTTAATGATTTTTCTAATGTATAAGTAAAATGTAAAAATTATAAATAAAAGCATGTTACATTGTGACTGACAAAAAAAACATTTCTGGTGTTATGATGTTTTTTCAATTTGTTACTTCTATTAAAATGTATTTTATATTTTTTATATTTTATAAAAAAATTGTATCTGTGATAGAAACGTAAATATTGAATACAACCGGTTTAAATTATTGTCAACTTTTTAGTTCATTTTTATTAACAAATAATAAAATAATGTTTTATAAAAGAATTTTTTTTCTTTTAAATTTTAATTTTCTACTGAACTGCACATAGAACAAACGGAGCTAATCGTCACTTTATTAAGTAATTATACATATATAACTTATACACATACAGGAACTGTAGGAGTTTTACTGAAAAAATTTGGAGTTATTAAATCTTATATTAGTTATTAACTTTTTGAGGGATTGAAAAAATGTGAAAATTCTAGGATTATTGTGTACCTAATTATCGAAATTCGCATCGACATAATGATATTATATTTCCACATTTTTTATTGCGGCAAAATAAATAAATTAATGGGCTATTTTCCTGTATTAAAAATATAAGCTTATTGAATGTAATCTTTAATTAATATGATTTATGAAGTCATTATACAGTAGTGAAATAATTAGTAAATAATCAATATTTCATTTTAAAATCAATTTTTAAAAATACGTATTTTTATTCATGAGTCACGTGATACGAAACGACTTGAAATTGATTATGACGTCAGTATTGCGTGAGCTCTATGGTACCGTAATATGCGTAGTAACTAAGTTGTCAATTGTCATTTGTCAAAAAGTTGTAGGTCATAATTTTAATATTAAGGTCACTGTTAAATGTTGATACTTAGTACAAATGTTTGTTATTACAAAGAGATTGCAAAATAAACAAATGTTACATATGAAATAAGTCACATACATAAGTCATTCACTACTTGACATTTAGGATACAGAATATCTACGTCACAGGACGCCATTTTGCTTAAAGAAGCGTTTTCGCGGGTCTTTAAAATTTTGAATTTTGAATTTAAAATTTGAAAGTAAATACTTGTCAGAATAAAAAATAAAAAAATGTATAAGTTCATTGATCACTGATAAACATTCTGAAGTGATTTTTGAAAACTTGGAAAATAGCCCATTATCTCTATTATAGAAAAGAGAACGTGTAATTGATTATAGAATAATTATTGCGCTGGCTTTCGCAGCCATTAATATCAGGATCGGGACACAGAGAATGATTCTGCAATGCGGTATCCGAACAAGTACAGGACTGCAAGTGCATTACGTTACGTGATAGTTTTACTAATGCAATCTAAGAAGGTTTAGTAAATGTAAGCAAATAAGAAATCGTGCGCGACGTTCCTTTGCTCATTTCATTACATTTTCCAGGGGTATAGTAGATTTCCTATTAGAAAATCAATTTAATTATGGTTTGTTTTAAAATTATAGCAACCGAAGCATAGCCTGAACATCTTTTAAGCGAATTTCACGTTGGCCCCAGTCATCACAGTAGTTGTGGTCTTTTTTCCTTTCGTTGATTGAAATTGATATACAAAATGAGCCATTATCTGAGTTTTCTCCCGACCAAACATTGTGAAACGTCCTGTGCCGAACATTGGACCCTCTGATTTTAGCATTTGCATTTGTTACAAAATTGCGATTTTGTTTAATCTCACTAACTTTGTGTTATTTATACTAGGACTTTAGAACTGAGGCTGTAATTTGACGTCAAAATATTCCGTAAGTTGAAAACTTGACGAGTTTAAAGTTTAAATTAATTTCTAAAAGCAAATTTCAGCTCCGTTGAAGTTTATCTTATTCATTATATTATGTTTGGACATAAACATGGGTTATGTGTTATGTTTAAGAAGAACATGATATTTGTCTTGGATAGCTATTTATTTTTATTCAGTTTTTGATTTGAGGCAATTGCGAACAAACTAATATTGGCGTCACGATTCCACTGAAAGAGAAGAGATAGCTATAGATTTTTTGTGCCATCCATATATAGTAATTAATAAGAAATTGCGACATTGATTAAAAAAGTTAAAAAAATAACTCTAAGGGGACTAAGGGGTGCCAGTTTTTATACCTACTGAAATAATATGAAATGAAAAGATTTATTTTATATGTTTTTATCTTAAGCTTTTATTGATACATTTGCCGACGAAGAAGTTACAAACAAACATACAAACTTTCACATTTATAATATTAGTAGGATTTTGGTACCAGCCTTCTAAATGATTATGAAAACTATATACTGTATACATTCAAAATTTACCTCAAGATTAAATATCAGATTCTATTTATTTTAATTATTTTATATTAGTCCCTCTTAATATTCACTCACTTGTAATATTATAGTCATTATTGATCTCTAAATAGTTGGCTATCGAATAGAAAATGTAGTCCATTTTAAAATAAGTCAAAAAAATGTGTAAATCTTATATTTTTAGTATTATAAGGTTAAATCAAATATGTGATTGTGATCATATATTCCTTCTACTAATGACCACCACAACTAAGTCGAGTCAGTAGAGATACAAGATCAGAAGCTGCTGCGATGTACTTAATCAATATAACTCATAGTTTGTATATGATCCCAGGCAATTAGACTGCTAACGCTAATTTAGCTTTATGCCGCAAATCATGAAGCCGTGCGTGATAATCGCGTTAGATTCTCATCAACAATGACGTAACTGTCTAGTCAGAATAGTATCAAACAACTGAACAGCGATCCTTTGGTATATTTTTATTTCAAATATTAACATTTTGTATTTAAATAAAGAGGTGATTTTTTAACTTCATTTGTTAGTTGAATTTTGGGAAATACAATACTGATCATTAAAATCATTTCACTTACAAAAATCTATAATAGTGGGGAGTAACACGGTCAATGTTTTATTATGATAAGAAAATTACATATTTGATACGTTATGTATGATATCATGCTACCATTATAAATGAAAGATGTAAAGTGGCAAATATGACCTTTACATTCATTCATCAAAGTATCATTCATCCATTAATGCATTCAGGAATATTATTTTTAGGTAATGGTTTGCTGCTATTTCCTAACTTACTATTGCTTCTCGTGGTATTAATGATTATATTAAATCTTTTTTTTTCAACCTGTAACAGCATAACATAAAACAAGCTTTTTTAGATTCAATAAGCGAAAACGTGAAATTGGTGTCAACATATATTTTTTCGTTTTATTTATAGTTTCTAATACATATTGTATGTTTCCGTATAAAGAAAAAAAAGCACGAATTTTAGTTAATATTTACTAGTCATCAGTTTATTTTGAAGTCGGACGAGCAAGTACTTGTCGGCACGTGACGGAGGTGCCAAGGTCAATTATTGAAATCACCAGAGGAATAACAAGTGTGTGATGCCTTTAAATATTTTTTTTTGAGCATTCACAACTTCTTAAAATGAATCGCGTCCGTAGTATCGACGGGTTCGGTGTATCTTTTTAAACAGCATGCTCTGTGGTAGTTTCCGAGGTTCTATTTCACTTTTATGTTTTCTCTCAACCTTCTTTCTCCTTAATAATTTAATTGTACTCTAAAATATTTCAGACGAGAAATCGTTATTTCATCATTCGATGCGGACAGTCACTCGGTTTTTGCAAAAATAAACCATTAACTCGTTACTGATTTAGGGTCAAATCACACCAAAAGCGCGGCGAAGCGCAGCGCATTTTCAGTGTCATATAAATTTAAAGTTTATTTTCATTACTGTTGTATTTATTATCGAATTCTCGCGACTTCCGCGCGGATTCCAGCGGATTCTCGCGCAGTCGCAGGAATCCGCGCGACTCGTTCGAGTTCCTCATGCGATAATATGTATTATAGTAATTATTATAAAGTTTAAGTTCATATGACACATAAACTGCGCTTCGTTTCGCTGCGCTTCGTTTCGCTGCGCTTCGCCGCGCTTTTGGTGTGAATTGACCCTTAGTGACTAATAAGCCAACGGATATTACCCATTGCTGGTGATGATGCTTGATGCTATTTTTCCGTAAACCAAATAGAAAGGAGTATAAATTCATTCGTTCATTGAGATAAAATCAAATCTGTATAAAGGAGAGGTACGATTTTATACGCTTCTTGTGTCCTTTAACATTGCGATTCAGCGCACGGGTTTTCCCTGTCAACTGGAACTGTTTTGTAAAAGAAGCACGATTTCATTACTCATTACAAATTTAAGTAATGACGTGTGTTTCTAGAAATGTAATATTTTTAATAGTTACTGTTTTTGCTTCTGATTTAGTTCTCATAAGTTGCGAAGCCTACCCTTATCTAGATTTTTTTATAGGATAAGCGTACACACAGCAGTCAGATCATTTTGATAAGTAACATCAGCTACGACCGATTACAGTTTTTATGTAGCCTATGTATGTAGCCTTAATCTGATATTATATTTCCATCATTGTTATTCGAAAAATGAAATCATTGCCAAAACAAAAACCACGGGTAATTCCCGCTATCATGTTATACGTATTTAAGGCAAGCCGCAGAGTATGGAAGCGCATTAAGTCGTGAACAACCAACACATAAACGTCTATCAAAATGAAACTCTTCTTTTGTAAGTTAACTTTTTTTACATATTGTGCTTTTTATAACGATTAATGAAAACGAATAAGTGTCTTCTTTAATCGATTAACATTTATATTTTATAATAGGTGCATTATAAAATGTATCATAATCAGATCGATATAATTAATCGTTTTCACTAAGAAATTTTATTATCTATATCAAAATAATTGTTTTCATTAAGATGTTATAAGAATATGTCTATAAGTGTAAATCGATTGTTTTTCTATAATTAGTAGTCGTGAAATATGGTAATGATGTCGTGATTTATTAGTTAAATGATGAATTAGGATTTTTATATTATTTACCCGTTTTATTGATACAATTTTACTTTTACGAGCAGTTTCGATTTCTCGTGATCAGTTATATAATAAAATGTTCTTTTTCTATATAAAAAATATATATAATTGTTTGCGCTCTATTCCAGTCGTTCTCCTTGTCATGTATATATCTGCTATGGCGACAGCTGCTAAGGGCTGTTTCTGTACCGCTGACTACACTCCAGTTTGTTCCGCGACCGGGAATACGTACAGCAACGCATGCAGGTACGTTAAGGTTACGAATTTATAGTTAATCGCAATTGGCGCAATTGATTACGTTTATCCTTAATTATCTATCTATAATTTTTATACTTCAATTGCTGACGAAATATTAATTATAGACGATACAATTTAAAGCGCACCCTGGCCTTGAATTGAGAGTGTTACTTCATTAAAAATTTGATGGTGACCAAAAAGGTGTTTGTCATTACCTGAAATTTTCCAACTTTGTCATTTACTCAATTAAGTTATAATAGCTAATTTTATATACGCTGGACAATATATATTTGGAAGATGTATTATTCTGATCGTAACTTATCATTTTTATATATTTTTTTCTCTCACTAGTAACCTAAAATAATATTATCGTAAACACCTACGACTTATAAAAAACTTACAATAATGTAGTCCATATTCTCCAATTTTTATTGTCAACTTATATTTATTCTCTTTCTTCGTATGAATAGGTTTATTAAATACGTAAAGATATTGGTATATTTTTCACAAAATGATAAGAAAACACCAACGCCCTTGACTAAGGAAACAGATATGCAAGGTTGCGTAGATTTTTATTCCCATTGATCCACCACATAAACCGCAATGAATGCTACAAAAGTCGTCATTAACCGGCTTGGTCGAAGCAAAATAATAATGATCATAAAGTGTGTAGTTTCCATTTAATTTGTCATGCCTTACACCTAATCCACGTTAATTTTTTTCTTCACAGATTACAGTGTGCTGGTGCCTCTTTACTTCACAAAGGGAAATGCGGAGGAGGCTTTTAAAGTGTGTTGTTACTTAAAAAGACAGCCGTGAATCATAAACCAAACTGCTAAACGAAGAAATATTGTTAATGTGATCGCTTGTTAAAATATGATTTCTTTCTTTTTTCAGTTATATATTATATTAACAAGGTTTTCTTTATTTACCTGTGTTTGTATTTTGTTATTCTACTTTAATAATTACAATTACATATGTATTCTACCAGGACAAGTAAAACTGTAGGCTTATGCTTAATAACTTAAAATAGGCCGTACCACCAGTCATTCCTGGAGCCATGGGTTAAGGCTGGGTACCTGACACTGTTTTAGGCTTCGAAGTTGTCGGGGTCGCTCTAATTGCCGGAGTGACTCCTTTTGCGATGCAGACCGGTCCCTAGTCAGAGACCGGCCAGTCGCCGGGGTGTCCTGTTGCTGATAGATCCGGGACACTCCAACATGGCGGCCGAAGGCTCTCGCAGTGGTTTTTAGTCGGTAGCGGTTTTACACTGAGTCCGACACACCCTCCCGGCTGACCCAGTAGCCGGTTGGATGGTGCATAAAGCATTTTCCCTGGGTAAAAATAAAAAAAAAAAGGCCTGCTATCCTCATCTTCCCTTCTGATGTGCCCTCTGATTACACGTAATAAAAATGTTCAATATCACAAATATATTATAGCAACACATTGAATAGGCTAGCTACTATAGCAATTAAATACTCTATCAAAAGAACCCCTGCGTCCCTCAGCCCCGAAAGTTATTTTCTATACAATATATTTTATACATATTCAATTCATCTAAGTGATGGCAGAAAATCTATTGATATTGTTAACAAATAAACGTATTATTTTGAAGATTCCTAAGTGTGTGATGTACGAGTCTGTACAAAGAAAATTTGCGGAGAAGAAATTGAGACTTATGGCGTCTATATTCTGTTGACTGTAACATCCTGGTGGTGGTGATCCTTGTTACCTACAAGATTGAAGATTGATTGTCATCTTAAAATATAAATTTAATTCAACTTATATTATAAATCCGAATGCGTGTTAAACGTTAGATATTCATTCACACAAACTATTACACATTTCTGATTTAACAATTTCAGAAGCGTCATCTTGACACAGATCAACAACAATCTTAAATCAAAAAAAAATATTTTTAATGAACAAGATAGATATAGTTGATTTGAAAACTAAAGTATAACTGATTCAAGACGCCTTATCTCGTGGCGCGTTTCAAGTTCTATGATTTATATGAATTAGGGTTAAAAACATGCTTTACCTCACTAGGATGTATGTCGTATCTGTTCGTAATAATATTTGTTCGTGTACGTGAAAACTTATCTAGTACACAAAATCAATATCCAATTAAAACGGTAAGTAAACTTCATCATTAAGGATCTGAGTTGTATCTCTGTATCACATAATATGTTGTCCAGTTAGAAAAAAAATTATTTAAAGCCATTTTTAATTTATTAATGTTAATGTATTAAAAAAATATATTTTTATTTATTTAGTTTAATCGATAGCTTGATTATTTTAATAAGATCTAGTTAATCAAATTGAAAACATGAATTTAAAAATCACCAAATCAAAGTAGCGAGTTGTTTTTCATTACTGCAGCAAATATTATGCGAAAATTATTAAAGCTGAATGCGGAGCTTTGAAAGAGCCCCACTTTTGAGGCCTGTTGAAATAATGGTGAACAGCAAACAGCGTCGCACTGCGGGATTTTTGTACCCCCTTGGGGTTCCATTTATCATGAGCTCTTTATTTCTTGCGTGCTCGATACACACTTTATTCGACCCACTTTTTAGAAGGAAACATCAGGAGGTTCTGATTCGTGTCACTGTAATAAAGTATTTACTATGAATCGTGGGTAATTGTGCAACGGTCTAAACTAATTACTGGGACTTTTTGCTTAAGTGTATAAATATTAATATTAAAATAGAGCAGAATGGTAACATTTTGCGGGTGCAAGATATACACAGCTACTCCCTGTCTTTAGATATGGAGAAGCGACTAAGATAACAAGGGTGAACATGGTATTTACCTTTCAGTAACAATTTTGTTTATTTGCCTTTAAATATATAATTCTATATCAGCGCATGGACCTGTTAATTTTATGAGCTGCGAAATGTTTTTAATGAACGAATTTATCACCCTCATCCTCATCAGCCTCAATCCTCCCAGTGATGAACACAAACCTTTTTTGGGGAAGTGTATTTACGATCTGTTTCATGTCTTAAGTGTTACCAAACAAAAACCAGATTTAAGTCTAATACATACATATTAAATATTGGTCCCTTTCTACTAATGTATTTTTGAATATACTAATAGAATTGCATTATGAATTTGGAAATTTTAATGTATGTTTTTTACTCTTTCAAGCAAAAACTATTATATATTATATTTGCACCAAGTTAAAATTGGTGCATACCTAGACAGGGTTACTTTTTGGTCAACGGCCAAATTTTCAGGTTTGGTTCAGAATCAATATTATAACATTCGATTTATGAAATAAAAAAATAATTAGATAAAATTATTTTGTCCCATGTTATAAACATATTTTATGGTCACCACGTGGCATCTGATGGTGGTGATCTGGTGGTGTTGCTTGGTCAGCACTGACCTTGAAATCGGTACATTTCGCGTATGAACAACGATCGATGTATTTTTAAGGACCATTTGAAATCGATTTTTATTCAACAAAATATTACAATTAGACGATAAAATTTAAAACACCCCCTTGGAATGATGTGTACTTCCTTATTTTAAAATTTGTCCAGTGACCAAAAAGTATACCTGTATAGATTACAAATAGATTTAGGTAATCTATAAACTAATTTTATCTAATAAATGTTATAGTTCCCTTGGGAAAGAATCAACGTGAATCAAACTGCTGAGTACAATTAGTAATAGGTTTCTTTTTGTAGGTTTATATTATTTACCTTACTGTTTGGAATTTTTTGTGACACACTTTCTATTAACGAAAACACCCATTCAATTAAATCGAACAGGTTATATGGCGTCTCTTTCACATAATGCTAACACTGGCGTGATTCCTGTTTCACTAGTTGTCGGATCGTCTCACGTGCTTACGAAGGATTAGGTAGATGTAAATGATGACAGAAGAATTGGCCATTATCAGGCTTAAGGCAAGCTGTAAAAAATATGACGATGCCCTTAGAGAAAACCGTCTGCAACAGCGATTGAGTTTCAGAATTAAGTGACTTCAGTAGCCCATCGTGGCTAACACTAGCTGTTTTTGAGTACGCTTAATTTTTTGTATTGCTACTTCTATTTTATAGTTGGGTAATGTGCTATGTCTACGACATTTATAATTTACTAAAACGTCAAAGACCGCCATAACTACGCTATAATATATTGTCAGAATAAACGGAGTACGTTTCGGTTATGGCCCAAGCAATAACGTTTAACGAGATCCTTTATTAGTGGCATTAAATTTTAAAATTTGCACGTCTCCGTTAATTTTAACTGTGACAATAAAACTGTTTAAAGTTTTCAATTATGCATTGTTTATATTTATTTTAAAATCCCAATTTTTAATAAATTTACTATTGGTTCCCAGGGTTTCATTTGCGAGTAAGGATAAAAATATAATTTTCTGTTATTCCGTTCCTGAAATCTATACAGTATTATGATCCAAAATCATTAAGTAGTTTTTATTTTGAAACAGGCAGCATAATCAATCATTAGACTGCCGATAGAAGTAAAAACTTAAAAATGTTTAATCACGGCAAAATGAAGTCATGTAAGCATGTTTTCTGACCGAACTCAAATTTTTTCTCTTCCCTACACCGCTAAAAAATGTTAAACTTCAATAATATCTGTAGTCTTATCACATTATGGTAAGGAAATAGAATATTTTCTTTATCTCTTCTGGTAAACGTCTATGTCACTTACCATCAGGTGCCGTAATTGATCGCTTTTTATTGGATGTAAAGTGATTTTTAATATACAAGATGCTGCGTTGTTTCCGAATATGCTGGCATGATACCACAAAAGAGAACAATATGTTTGCATAAGAATTTCGCAAATTTCTATGGACATATGGTTGAGCATCAAAAATCTCCGATTGTTTTTTTGCGTTCTTATATTTATTCTTTAAAATTATAATAAAGGTTTTAATACATTTATTATAATACTAGCTTCCCCCGATACTGATTATATAATATAAATCATTCTCAAATCCCCTTCAAAGTCGGTCCAATCGTTTAGGAGGAGTTCAGTGACATGCACACGCACATAAGAATTATATATATAAAGATATCAATAAAACTTATGTCAGTCTAGATATACCAGTGACTTCAATATAATACAAGTAAAGAATTAACTAGTGAGAGAGAGAGAGTATCTAGAACTTAGAAGTTAGTTACATAATAGTGTTAGTACTTAGTGCGCTTGAAACACTGAGAGGAATTACACAAGTTCTAGTTCTATCTTTTCAACGGAGAAACTACTATCATCGTTCCAATTTTGTGGACACTATCGATCAATTTTATGACCTCCTTGATTTAGCCAACCTTTACAGCTGAATACTGTAATCCAATGTTCGGCTTGGATCTAAACATCTAACAAGAAATAATTTTCATACACGACATTTGTTAATGGTATAGTGGGGCAAAACGAGCAGTAGCGGACATTATTATGACTAACGATGCCCATAGATATCCGCATAGAGATAAACAGACGCGTTGCCCTTCTTCCTGCTCCCACTTCCATTGGCCACCGGCTACTTACACACTGCAGCGTGACACTACCTCTTCCTACATTGCCCGGATATTCAACACATATACATAACATTTTTGCATTTATAAAATAACTGGAATTTATTTCAAAGAACTAACATGGGGACCAATAGTTATATATCTCCCTGAGTTTGTTTATACGTCGGACACTAACATCTAAACCCGCAACTTGTACACGTGTCCTATAACAGCGTTGTTATGTCCGGTAGCGCTCAAGTAACGCTACTTTAGAACTTACTTAACTTATATCAAATTCTCACTTTAAGGTTGCAAACTAATTTGAGATTAGATACGCATAGATGGAGTAAAGTTAAACAGTTTTGTATAAAATCATCGTTATCGTATTTTATTTTTGTGTTTATTATGATAGGGCCAAGGTTTGTATGAAGGAGGATATTTGAAAAAAATATACGAAAATACTTTAAAAATAATCGAAAAACCATCAGTTGTCATACTTAGGTAATGTGATGACAGTTCTGTCACGTAACATAACAACAAATTCAGCAATTATGACAGGATAATGTTTGTCGGGTCAGCTAGAATTTAATTATTCTTCACTAGCTTTTCCCCGCGGCTTCACTCGCATTGAAACCTTTCACTATATTATATTAATGAACATTATATTCAAATAGAAATGCAATAGGAATCCAATATCTGCCACATAAATTTTTTGACCCTTCTAATTTTTTTTAATAAAAAATATCCTATATTATTTCTAATACCTTTAGAAATAGGCATCTGTACAATGTTTCATGATAATCGGTTGAGTAGTTTGTTGTGACAGGTAACAAATAAACACACATTCACATTTATAACATTAGTATCATTATGACGTACAATAAAAAAAATGTAAGCCAGTAAACCGACCATATTGGACGTTATTGATAAAGGCCTTTTTTTAAACTTAGACGATAAGGTCTGAAAAATAAAAATTATCGTGCGACTAAAAGTGTTATTGAGTATTTTAATTTAAAGTTGTAAAGTTGGCACTGCTACATCCACGGGCACAGATAGCACGTACATAGGGCTATCGAGCCATCATAAGAGAGAGAAAATACAGTGTCTATGTCTATGTGCATACTTATACACTATAAAATATCCTATTCAATTGTTGTGTCTGTAGGTCGGCGCTCATAGAAAGCTAGGATGATAACTTATGCCCAATAATGGACTAAACTATCTATCGATATAGAACCAGCAGTCTGCGAAGAGTCCTAATGAATATTCCAATAAAAATAATGTTCAATGTACAGTTTTGACTTTCCTACGATGTTAATATAATATGTATTGACGAATTACCTTCGTATATCTAATAATACACATATTGTATTAATATTTAATTTCAGATTTATATCCCATTTCAACTTGATGACTTGTCTAAAATCATCTGTACAGATGTTTATCAGAAACACATAAAGGCTATCTTAAAACACCTACAAAATAAAGCCCATATATGAAATGTTATAGCGATTTCGTAGCACTTTTCCCCTCAATGCAGCTATGCGTGTAGAGCCTCTACGCAACAGCTACGTGCCATGTAATAAAAAGCTAACAGACATGACAACTCGATCGGGTACGTTTCGGAAATCGTTTTATGCCGTACCGTTTACAGTTTATACGTAAATAAGGCAAATGTGTTTCGTTATGAACCATCACACGATATTGGAAATCGCTTACTTCGCTTTATGTAGCGTTGACTTAAAGTTAACTTATGGTCGTATATTATTTTATCTGATCTCGCTTGCATAACTTTAAGCAGCCTAAATTTTATCTCGAGCGTTCACATATAAGTTAAATTTATTAAGTTAAATAATTCGTTTTTGATTGAAAATATTTTCTCTATAGGTGTAGTACAAAAATAAGCCATCTTGTAGACAGATAAAATTCAGTCCCACGCCCAACTTTACTAGTTCGGTCTTACCTTTACAAACCTCAAAAAACAATATATTATAATATCTATCACTAGGCAACGCTGTGGCTTGGATACACCACTTGTTGGACGAATTATTTGAAAACTAATAAAATCTTCATATTTTATTGTTTCCCGTGATCTATGAAAAAATAATATAAGTCACTATTATAATATTATGATTGCAATAAAACTAATTGAGTCGATTAATAAATATAAAAACTATTATATTATCTAAGTTTGGCCAGATTACAGGGTTGCCTGTGTACTTAAATACAACGGTCGTGTAAAATGTGAAATGAAATTATTCAAGAAAATTTTCACCTCAATTTATTGAAAACAACATACTTATAGTTCTGAAACATAACTTTCAGCAAAGAGACGAGGGAAAAAACTTTATTAATTTCCGGAGATAAGCTGGTGATTAACTAAAGCGAAATCTCTTGGCCGGTATTTTAGAAAACAGCTGACATGTGACTAATTGATATATATTTAATCTTTACAAAAAAAAGATTTTAAGCCGCTTTAATGATGAACTCTTATTATCGGACAGCCTATTTTAAGGTATATGTTTACGTAACGCTGTTTAAAATCGTATCTACTTGAATTCTGCTAGGTATTTCTTGCGACGGCGTGCGTAATTGTGAAAATATCTGGTTAAAATCAATGGTTTAAAATGAAGGAGACACTAGTTGTTATTTATTTATTTTTATTTTATTATATATTATGTATATTATATATATTATTTAGTTTTTGTGTACTGTACAAACTGACAGACAAAAAATCTTCAAAATACATAGCATTTTATTATGTATTTAATAACCTGTACCTTCTAAAACTTGTCACGTAAAATTATAACTTTCGTTGTTCATTTGACATTTCACGAGAGATACACACATACGATCAGCCAGCACTAAAAAATGTGGCATCTAAAACATTTGGGGCTATAATATTAAGAGGGTTTTGGGAATGCAATAAAAATACTCGATGTACATCTTTGATCAGATCGCGTAAAAACGTAATCATCGCGAGGTATTTTATGGAATATTCTGTTATGTAACGAAGATAAATTCGCGGGTATAAATGGGAAAATATAGGTATTTGTTATAATATAATAGGTTACATAATGTATCTTTATATAAGTCTTTGTATATATATTTCGTGGGTATGTGCGCGTGTATGTCACTGACGTTTTCCTAAACGACTGGACCGATTTTGACGAAATTGTTTGTGTGCATTGAAGGGGATTTTAGAATGGTTTTGATTCACAAATCTGTCGGGCAGATGACGCTGCAGTTGTATTTTCCAATAATGATAAGACTACGTCTGCCGGGCAACTAGTATATATAAATATATTTCTTGTGTGCATGTGTATGTAATTGAACTCCTAAACGAGTAGAGAGATTTTGACCAAATGTGTTTCTGTGTATTGAAGAGGATTTGATAATAGTAAAAGATTTTTTTTTGATTTAGATTCACAATTCATCTCGATATTTAGACGAAATCGAAACTTACGCGGGTGAAACCGCGTGGCGCAGCTAGTACATTATTAAAGATCAAGCACAACTCGTATATCCGCCTTTATATCAGTAGCTGTGTTATATTTATAATTTTACGGATAAAAGCATAACATCTGATAACCTGAAATTAGTCAATATATTAACATACAAAATTACGTATTTAACAATGTGCTTAAAGTGTATAAATGATCGAGTTTTTTTATATATTAAGTGGTTATCTCAATTGCTGAATTTCAGCAAAACGGAAGGGAATAAAAATGTGTAGAATGGTATTTATTCAGAACAAAGAATATTACACAAATAATTCATTTATTCATCACAAGTAACCATAAATAGCTCAGAAGGACGGGAGTGATACCACTCGCTAACAAAACACTTACGTTATATGAAGCGACGACTAATCAGCCGCGTTTATGGTCGATTGTTGAATTTCCGGTCGAATTTAAAAATAAGTTATTTTTTTTTGTTATAAGAATTAATTATTAATCGAAGAACCGAAGTGTTGATTACTAAGAAAATTCGATATTGCTAGGCTGAGGAAAGAAATAAATTCAGAGATAGATTCTCTAGTCATTTTGATCATTACTCACATTTGCAAAAGGTAGTAGATCATAGTTCACTTGGGAGTTGGCGAATGATATCCCGATTATTGTGTTGCATTTGAAATACTGAGTAGTTTTTGTATGAAAGACTAACAAACATACACGATCATTCTTATTAATAATATTTGTGTAGAATATGATATAAAAGTGTGCGAATTTAGACACGACATTATGTATACAGTTTGTATAAAATATTATTTTTCACGTTGTAAGCGTATTCTTGAAATGCCAAAGCTCCATATCTTAAGATTAAAGTAGGCACTTATCGAATATTCTTCACTGATGGTATTATGTTCTAAATTGTGTATCATTTGTACCGGAGCTTCGCTAATGAGATTTTGTACTTTGTTGAATAATGTTTAAAATCATTTTGTGAGATTGTTACAAATTATGTACTGTTACGCTTTTAATTTTTTTTAATATTTTTAACGCAATATCGAGATGTACTGTGTTGCATGGTACGATCGATAGTCCGTTTACTACTTCTTGATTCCATTTACATTATTTGTAAATGATGTAAATGGTTAGCTTCATTTATAATAATTGTATAAAATGTATAAAGTAATGAAACAATTCATTTTGTACAATTACCAGTGGCCTGACACAACACAAGCGAAAATTCAATTATTTAGTTACCAGAGTTTACCCAGAGCATACAATAATTAAGCTTGTTTATCATTGGAATTATTTAACTTTTGGGAGCACTAATAAGGATGCATAAATATATTGCAGGCTTACAAAATTACACTCTTTTCCAGAATTGTAATAGCACAAGCAATAAACTCGATTGCCTTTTACAAATCTAAGGAAGTTTCATGAAAACAATTTTCTTTCTTTTATTTATAAGTAGTAAATTTACATTTTTGAGGTTATTGTTATAAAATATTATTACCTTAGCGGTGTTTTATTGTTTTATTGTTACCTCAAAAAAATTGTCAATGCAGACGCGATAGGATATCTTCCTTATCAGGCTTCAGGCTTTACTTTTCAATTATGAAGATGTCCTTAAACCTCATTTTTGGAACAAGCATATCAAACACTGCCCAGCCTCATATATATATCTCAGATTTTATTGATAAATCATTAAATGTTTTCTGACCGTAAATCATAACCAGCATCGAATTGCAGTAATAACGTTTAAATCCTCTATATTTCTTATAAAACCAAATAAATATCAAAATCAAAAATACTTGACTTTAACTTTGCAATGGGATTAAATGTTCTCAGCCATGCATGTTTGAAGTGAATTAAAGCTATAGCTTAGCTTATTTATAATTTAAATAAATTTCTTTTCATAAGTTCCGTTAATACATGCTTATGGTAATAATAAATTTATGATAACTGCTTTTTCTTTTTTTCTTTTGCTGATTTTAATAGTTTTATAATAATTTTACTCCTATTTTATTCTATAGGCATATGTCCCTCGAATTACACGCCGATCAGCTCGGTCTTCAGCCCTATTCACCAGTTGCTACCAAAAACTTAGTGTAGTTATCATCACTCCACCTATCTTATGATATTCTAAATTGGGTTTCTTGGAACCCTGTTCTTGTCAAGAAATTTTAATTTAGCATATTTAATGATTTTTATTATATTATATTTTCAACATATATCTAAACCAGTAAGTCTAACCTGTAACCTGTTTTCGGACACTTCTAGTACTGATTGTTATGATATTGTAATCGCCTAAACAGTCCATCGGACTAGCTAAGACTATAATATTTTGGTCTTTAAGGTATTTTGTTTTAAAAGATGTGTACGAACAGGAGCCTCCTCTGTTCAATTTATTTTTACTCAAGATACTGGATTATAGCTTAGTGCGCCACGAGCCACGACAATAATAGATAATATAGACGACAAGACTCGTACCGCAACAGTAGGTAGGACCTATCCTGATAGTGTTTCATACTTACTACGTACTTGACGGCTTCCAAATACACAAAAAAGTATGAAAAGACATATAGAATTGAAATCAATATACTGTGATCTAAATTTATCAATATACTAGCTTTCGCCCGCAGCTTCGCCCGCGTGGATTTCGGACTTCAAAAATTGAGTTATTATACATATAAACCTTCCTCTTGAATCACTCTTATCTATTAAAACCCATCAATATCGGTTGCGTAGTTTTGAACACACACAGACAACGGAAAGCGACTTTGTTTTATACTATGTAATGTTTTTATTTCTGCAAAGTAAGAAGTATTTATAAAAGAAGCCATTAAACACTTCGTTGCGGGAAAAATAACATACCATCTTACATTATTTTGTACGAGTACACTTACTTTATGTTAGTATTGTTTTTGAAGTTGAGAATCTATTAAAACCCATCAATATCGGTTGCGTAGTTTTGAACACACACAGACAACGGAAAGCGACTTTGTTTTATACTATGTAATGTTTTTATTTCTGCAAAGTAAGAAGTATTTATAAAAGAAGCCATTAAACACTTCGTTGCGGGAAAACTAACATACCATCTTACATTATTTTGTACGAGTACACTTACTTTATGTTAGCATTGTTTTTGAAGTTGAGTTTATAGAAATAGCAGACTGCATTTACACGCAGTTTCTTATCTTCTTATTCTTCTCAATATTCAGACGTATGTTATCGCCCTTGCCCCAGTATTACGTAGACAAAATTTCATATTTTCTGAGCGGTATATGAAACTAATCAAACACCTTTCGGTTTCACCGAGTTGGTTTCAAATTATTAATGAAACAGATAATTTGTCAAATTTGCATCAATGACGTGTGAATCACAATTACGTTGAGCCTCATCTAGATTCAATTACGGTCCGCATACTGTTAATGGAATATTATAAACGCACACTAAACTTATATTACTTTGGTGTCACGTACAAATATTAAAGTACTTAATCAGAAATTAATAATAAAATTGTATCTAGTATTTGTTCGATCTAGAGCAATTCTGAATAACATCAATGGTTTTGTACCAACGAAAGGTACTTGCATACAATACATAGAAAATAATAAACTTACATGCGTGTGACAAGGTATGTATTTTACAAGATGCTATAAGACGCGTAGAATTTATTAAAAAAAATAATATTGTTTATTAAATAAAATCATGTTAGCATTCCAATCATCATTCATTAAAATAATGAATGATGATTCGCTGCATCATCATTTGTCTGACATTTTGCTCTTATTACATTTCTGTCAGAAGTATGACGCAGGTATTTACGATGCAACCCATTTTATGTTTGATTGTATTGTTAATTATTAGCCCTCGTTTTGAGACTATAGTCCATCTCTGTATAGATTTTATACAGAAAAATTTATTAGGCAACACGAGTGCCGGGTTATAGTGTCAGCCAGCCTATATTGATTAAACTCGCTAAACAAATGGTGTTCTAGCCGCTTCATGTTCCACATCGTTATTGCGAGGTGCTATATTTATAATAGCAGTGTAGTGCCACAGAGTAAAGAGACGGATGTGCAGTGCATTGATATATGACAGAATCCATCCGCTACTGGTTGTTTGCTGTCGCGTTAACTGATTCGTTACATGAAATAAAGGTATATTTAAAGATACTAGCCAATGATATGGATGCGTTGATGAGTTGTCATTAAATGGAAAATGGTAGTTAATTACCGCACGGTTGTTGTCAAAGAGATAGATTTGATTGTGTGTGTGTGTGTTTGTATGCAACGAATAGGCTCCGTAGGTCTTTAACGACGGGAAAATGCTTTATTCCGATGGGAAAACGGGTAAACTTCTAAACTGCTGAACGTTTGGGTTCAAATTTTATATGGGTATTTCGATGATTTCCTGATTGCTTAAAAATACAGTTGGATCCGGTAGGTGGCCCTGCTGTCGGTATGTCAACTACTAAACGTCTCGACCGATTGAATTGAATTTTTGTATGTGTATTTTCATTGTTTCACAGATTCAAATGTATTATCTACAAATTTTGTTTGTCTGTAAGTCCTTTCTAGAATCGTAATGCATAATGCATTTGAGAATGTGATAATATTTTGTAAAGTTGTTCTGAATCCACCCACGGCGGTTTCTAAGTTGGTAAAACCAATTTTCGACAGATGGCGCCACTGCCATTCCAATAAATTTTATAATATATTGCTATGTTATTCCATGCTGAGGTATCTGTTGGTGGACGTAGCAACGAGCGCACGGTACAGCTAGTATTTAATAAACGAAATGACAAAATAAAAGTTAACATTATTGTTTATTCAGTGAACCTATAATAAACTAACGTAACAATATATCCGGCAGTTTTCTTGTAAAAAAGGTACATCGCGCGTATAAAACAGAGTTACTTGACTGAACAGGCGGCGCGGCGGCGGGGATTCCGTTGATTTTCTCTGCCAACGTTCTTATACGTCTGTCCTATAATTATTATATTTGCTCTAGTTGTCCTATGATTTCGTATTATAATGCTTAGTTAATATTGTAATTCCTATTTTATTTTTCCAGAAGCGTCAGGTTCCATTTTTCTTTGAATAAAGTTCTTCCATTTTTCTTTGAATTTGTTCGAACAAATCGAGTGGCTGATTTAGCAGCATATAGCTGAAACTGTTTATTTATTTAAGGACACCAACAGTACATGCAAAAATACAATATAACAATAAGTTCGGATATAAAAGCAGTTCTGATGCGTGCACTTTTACAGGTGCCACAGCATTTGTATTAAGTCAATATTCAGAATATAGTCAGCAAGTTAATAGTAATAATTTCAATGTAAATAGTAATAAGTCAAGAAAATAAAATAAAATTATATTAATGTATGCAAAATGTTCAGATTCAAATAAATAATGGATTCAAATAAATAATAGATTCAAATAAATAAGATAATAATCAAACAAGATAATAAAAACTTAAGATTAGAATTAATAGGTTAATTAATTAATTAATTGGACCGACATGCATTTTTTTTTGTATTTTTTAACTTAAAATAAAAATTTTATATTTTTCTTTTATACTGGCTGAAAGTGTCATGAAATATGTCTATGTCGACAATGACGCTGGTAATGGCGCATTAGGACCGCGCAAAAGCTTGATAATAGGATGACAAGATAGGTTATATGGGATCCCCATAGATAAATGTTGCAGAAGTTCACAACTGTTCATCATACTGCCCCAAAATTATGGTAGCTAGTTTGGTTAATATAAGTAGCTTTAATGATCTAGTGTTACACACAAATATAAAAAGAAAAAAAAGGGTGATATTATGTAAGACACCTTTATTAATTATATAATATAATATTTGTGTATACTCTACACTACGTAAGCCTAGCCTCGTGCTAAGCACCGTAAGGACTTGTATTTTGGGTGCAAGACAACGGAAATTTATGTTATATGTTCTATAAATTAATCAAAATGTATATATTTAAGATTTTTGTTATAGAAATACATAATATAATACATATATAAATATACATAATCAAGGCGGGTTTCGAACTGTGACCCCTGTTCAAAAATGTTCCGCTTATCCGAGCCCTGTACAACTGCGCCAGCCTGGTCGTCAAATACGACCGAAGCTCGGCTGCATTACAGCATGGCTCTACCTCTATTTAATATACTTTTGTGTATCTTTTCCATTTCTTATATTAGGGTACATATGAACAAAAGTCAACTTTAAGTGTTCATTGTTAACTAATGGGGCGCCAAAAAAAATTTCGGGTTTATTGAATAATTTTGCAACTAATAAAACCTAGTAATAGGTCATGCTGCATCCTCTCACTGGCTATGTTGTCGCGTGTCGTGCGTTTTGTTAGTAGCTGTTTGTTAATTGATTGCAATGCATTTAAATATGCGGATATTGATTGGCGTTCGAAATTGTTCCGATTGTACTTTTCTCCTCCTATACTTATATAATTATTTATCAATTACAATTTACTACAATTTTTTGTTTTTGTATAAAATAATATCCTTACAACATATTTTTATCCCGTCCGTCCGAGCGATACCCAAGTTATACGAGCTTGAAGTAACTTAACTTGAAGTTAGTGAGAACGTTAGAACGACGACTTTGATAAATTATCTGTTATATCATAGCTTCATGTTTTAATAGGAAAAAAAGCTGTGTTGGCAATTTTACTCGTGTAAAATATAACACAAGAAACCAATTATTTTTTATGGGATTAAACATGAACAAGAACATTCATAACAAAATCGCGCAGGATAGAGAAAAATGGCGCACTCTCTTGTCGGAGGCCAAGACTCACTTCGGGTCACTGAGCCAGCGGAGTAAGTAAGTAAGTAAGTATTAAACATGAGTGTTTTGAATTTAAATATTAAATCTTAATGATATAGGTACTTTACAATCTATATTTATCATTAAAAATATAATTTTTATTAATTTCGTATTCTTCACTCTTTCTTTCTTTTCGTCTTTAACTCTGTCAAATGTTCATGGAAATAAAAAAAATATGCTTCATCATCATCATAAATATCTATTTCGTGTGCAGAATTTTACAAAGGAATATTCTTGAATATGTAAAAACCTTTACTTGTAGTAAAGCTTTGGTTATATTGATAAATTTATATTTGTTTTCTTCAGTTTTGCAAGACTAAATACTGAAGAGTAAATGACTGCGATTCACAAAAATATCCGCTTCATCACAGTAAAATCTACAAATTAAGAAAGAAAAAAGTTATTTGAACACTGCACAAAAGACAATAATTTGGAGATGGAACAATAAAAGTAAATAAAATAATAAAAAAGAAGTATAGTGCGCCTTTAGGCTGCGCCAAATAGCATAAGATTCGGCACAAGCTTAGTAGTTATGCAATGCAAGATACGTAACACCGATTTTCAACCACCCCTATTAATAGTTAAACATTAACTTATTTAAAAATCTCATAAACTGTTCGTGAGATAGACAGATGTAATTAGTCGGCCCCACTAGGCCTATGTCCAAAGCTGCAATGCAAAAATATCACTACGATTCAGTAGAAAGGTCGAAAAAAAATAAGCCATAAAACATTTTATAGCATTACTCATTGTATGTGATAAACTTATCAATATAACTAAGATAATTTAAAACGAAGTGATATATTATGTCAATAATGATACCGAATTTATCTTAAGGACATAGAATAAACACTTTATCACATAGTAAAGTGCCGCTGGAGCACGGCCAAGATGGAACATTCCTCCAATTTGCAGTAATTATACAATTTGTAACATAAGTAGATTGTCCAGAGGCAAAGCGATGGCGCTTTTATGTCTGGAGTCTAGTTTGTATTGAGAACAAATACATCATTAATAAGTTCTCACAAAAGTGCTGATTTCTTACGCTGAGTTTCTTAATATTTATGTTATTTTCTGTAAGTTTCTAAGACTTACAAAAATGCTGATTTCTTACGCTGAGTTTCTTAATATTTAAGTTATTTTGTGTAAGTTTCTATGACGTAGCTAACCTACTAATGACCTAAAAATGATAAGCCGTCAACGGTCGGTTACAACACAATTGGACATCCTCTGTCTAAAGACGACGCTTCAAAAATAAGATAAGTTCTGCACCGATTAACTGCAGTGGTTGTTGAAGTGAAGTGAGCAACGCACCTGAATAGATATTATCCAGATGCGTCGCTTCTCTTCGCGACGCACTATTCTAATATCTATCGGATATAAGAACTACCGATATAGTTGCCAAAATGTTCAATTGCTCGTTTTGTCTTAAGTAACAAAATAGACAAGGAATAATGTTATGTATGAATATTTAAGGTATATTTTACAGAACTTAGTTTCTTAGTTGGTAGTTTTTTAACACTATAATCATAATAATATAGTGTGAACACAGTCACTAACAGATGAGGAACACCTAATATGGGCAGCCGAGTGTAACTACACCACCACACTAATATCTAGGCTGAATAAGGCTGTATTATATCTCGATTGACCAACACTCAATGGTCGTTGGAAAGCTACGAAACATATCATTTAAGCATTTGTTTTAGGAGACATTTTTATGCTTCTATATTATTATTTCGGCATTAACTACGTCAGCGCGATAAATCCTTACGCTCAGTGTTTCACATGACTTTTTTTGTTATAATATTATTTGAGCCTTAAAACATTACATAAGAAATAAACTTATAATACCTATAGACTGATCCCAAATATAACTGGCCAAAAGTTAAATTTATGTAACATTTTTCTAATGGTTTTATTTCATATAGTTTTATTACCGGTAATAACTTCTACACTAGCCTTGTAGAAGTAATATGTTCAAAAATTTCAACTCCGATAAACCCCTGTGTCCAGTCGGTGACTACTGATTCGCGCACGAAATGCAAAACAAGGCCGAAATTCCTTTGAAAATTGCTCTAAAAATACAATACTGCTAAGTATTGTTGCCGTACCCCGGCAAACTTTATAACACTTTAAAAATAAAACAATGACAAAAATGTTTATTTTCGTACATAGAATACATTATTTAAATAGGTTCTTACCTATATATTTAGAAATATCTACAAAATATATCATAGCTCAACCAACAATAAAACATTTTAAGTATTAAAATTGTTTTGTTGAAACTAGGAACATTGGTTGATAACCTTATTGTATACTCTCGTTAATTTTACATCATACATATTCAATATTTACAGAAATGTAAATGTACCAAATGATAAATTTAGGTAAGTACTTATTACCTATTCTTTACCTATTGAATGAAATAAGTTAACAACCATATTGGAAAAATAGTTACTTTATAAAATTATTGGAAATTTGGTTTTAAAATACACTTTTATTTTAAAACGTGCTGTTACCCGCGGCTCCGCTCGCGTGGTAAAAAAAAAATATTTGTACAGATTTCGAGCCGATATTATATATCACATCGATCCTTTGATCCAATTTGACGTGAAGAATTTCTCATACCTACTCTACTACTAATAATGAATTTGACGTCTGCATTCATACATACATACGGCGAATAGGCAGCCTATATTATCATACTACCCAGAGCAGTTTAATATGTAATTGTAACATACACCTTTTTAGTTACACACTAAGTTTTTTTTATAAGCCTTATCGGCTTCACGGATTTAACCGAATATTATGTTCGGTTGAATATTTGATATATGGATAAATAGTTGAAACATTTATAAGCACAATAATGTTGTCACTTAATATTTATTCAGATCTTATAATTTTATTTTATCCATCGACGAAGTCTACAAAAAATTTTTAAAACCGATAACGCTATTGGAATTCATCGGCCCAATTCGATTAAGACTTGGACGCAGAATGAAAATATTTAATTACTACGCTGCAATTTATACGGTGATTAAAACAAACTAGATTTCCAATATATCCATAATGGAATTATTATGTTTAACTCGGCTCTCGAGTAACATTTTTTGAATTTGGAATTGCAAGGGAATTTATAGATTTGTAATAAATCTAATCTAATTTATTTTTATTATGCATTATCTCTTAAAATATATAGGGGAGATAGGGGCTGGTTGTTACAGGGGTAGGTTGTTACAGCAACGATAGCCGCTGAATGGAGAGAGATAATTAGATGTTTTAAAGAGACAAAAGTCACGCCACCAAAGGCCCACAAGGCGCGCGAGCCCCAATGGGCCTAACGTTTGTGTGGAAGGAGCACGTGCACGTGGCTGAAAAAAACATAGGAAAGTAACTTTTTTATTTTTTCGTAATGTTGGCCTACAGCCTCCTAAATTTGAAAGATAAGACGTGTGTTGCGTGAACTTAATGCAATTATGCTTTCTCTATATAAAAAATCTAGATTCATACAGTTATATTTATAACTGCGTTCACTACATGATCTTGAACGGTTGGTTTTGGTGTTGGGGCAAGAAGTGACATTAGCTCGGGGTAAGTTGTGACATGTCACAACATGCCCCGTATCACTTTTTGACGACTATCATAATTTCAACACTTAAATTTGGTTTTTTTATAGATTGAGGACGTATAAAAAATGGAAGAGGACAAGTATACACCTCCTATTTAAGAGTTTACCAAAGATGTTTTAAGAGTTATGGACACTTTAAGAGAACGCGAGGTCTCCATATATACTAACCCAGTTCTGTATGTACCAGAGATTTGATTCACAATGAACCTACATTTTCTCCCAATGCTATACGACTCTATCCAAAAGCTGCTGCTAGAACTATGAAGGTATCCCAGAGAACGTGAAAATCGGCTATTTAACTAATGCAGCTAAGAAATATGAATTGGCGCTGGAACAAAGTAAGAAGAAAGAAGATATTGATATATTCACTTTCTTCTTATAAAATAGGAAAGTTAACTTAACTAAATTAACTTAAAGGAAAGGCGGGCAAGTAAGGAATATCAACTGAACCAGAAATGGGTCGAAGAACAAATAACAGTGCAGTAAAGTGAAAGGTGCTACAAGACTCGGACGACGAAATTGAAGAAGATGGCTATTTTTGGTTGACTGATGTGTCTGCGTGAGCACCATTTGACCAGTGTATAGCTGATGAGGAATGGGTACAATGTATAGTTTATAATTAATATAAGAATCTGTGATTTCTCGTAATAAAAAGTCTGACAATGCACTTCCTTCTCAGTGTAACTTTTTACCCCGGGTGGTGTAACAACCTGCCCCAGGCGCGGGGTAAAAAGTGACATGCATTTTTTTCTACTATTTATTCATTAACTCCATTTCTAATCGTCCATTATGTAAAATTTTTGAAATTAAATCTTGAATAGATACTTAATCAAACAAACCTAAAAGTGGGTAGTATAATAGCTTACATAAAATGTCATGCCACTTTTAGAAAAAAATGTAACAACCAACCCCGGCCTCCCCTACTTAAGACGTATTTTATTATTGATTGAAACCAATAATAAGAAACGTCTTAAGTATATATTTTTTCTGCTCGCCTATTTGACTAAAGTTAAATAAATATCTGGTCAAGTAGACCTTTCTATTTAATTTATTTAGCTTTAAAAATTTGTGAAAATGTAAAAGTGTAAAGTTAATATTTCACTTGCTAAAATGCGCTATGTTAGAAGACCTCATCTTTTTATAACAATCAAATGGGCCAAACCAACGGGCTATCCAATTTCGTGTTAACGAACGTCACATGCAGTAAATCTTTTCCTCTTTACGGGCATACATGCATGTTTACGCGTGACGTGATGTACACAAAATCTTCAAACTGTCTTTACTGCAATTCAATTTTGAACACTAAAGTAGAATAAGTTAATTATAACCTCTTCATACCATAAAAAAATATCAGTCGTGAGAAGTGCGTAATTTATTTTTTAAAATATTATGCCTGTCTACGCCTATGACCATTCAGATGAATCTCCCGTTCAATGAAACATCGGTTACATATAAAACGCACAAGATGCGACAGCAAAGCTTTAACTTTTCGTCGGTATCATGTCAGCGAGAGAACCTTCCCGGTCAGTCCAATTCTGCTACGATACCTACCTCTTCCTGACACCATCACCTTTTATTAATTTCCAATTACAACAAGCTTTGGGTGCCCCATCTTTATCACAGAAGCCGAGTGAAATGTCTCCTCAGTTCACCCGTGCTCATGGTTGCTGCAAAACATCTGAAACATCAGTCTTGTAAAACAATTAAATAAACCGCAATAAAAACCGTTAATTATTAAATTAGAACTTGTAGTTAGTAATATTCGCGTAAACTTAAGACATCAATATCCAATCCATTTAATACTTGTAATTTAATTGTATCAGATAAAAAAGGAGTTGGCTAAGATTTAAAATAAGGTTTTAATTTGCTTAAGCCATAGCACTCCATTTCGGGGTGGAATCCATTCCACTTCAAAACACCGATGGCTGTGGTCAATTTGCATATAAAGCTGATGAGGTAAACACTACCGTCAGTACTAGCTAGAAGCTTACGCAATAATCGCTATTCCTGGTACACACACACACATTACCCACTATGACGATTACGTTGACGACGATAGGCCTGTTCTATTTATAGCCTTAGGGTTTGTCAACATCATAATATGTTACAGCTGACGCTAGTGAAGTGATGGAACAAAACAGTAAATGCAAACATCTCGAGTCATCGCCATTAGGATTACAATCCGGATAACAACAGCTACGTACATCCATCGAATTACAAGCACGACATGAGAATAAAGTATTTCATGAGTAAAAACTAAAAATCTTATGTTATAATGTATGTGTTCAGGCTCCTCCAAAATGGCTTGACCGATTACCTCCAAAAGATATATAGGAATAGATCGTAAAGTATATTTCCACTTGTCATTCGATATTTTAGAGGATCGTAACATTTACGGGTGAAACAACTTTTTATATGAATAATAAAGAGAAAAATAAAAAATGAAGAAATAATGAAAAAAAATCTATAAAGATATTTTATTTGCATTAACATATGTATACATTCTAATATATTATAGAAGTTAATGTATAATATAATAAGTTGTTTTGCCATCTAAGATTTGATAGTTGTCTTTTTAAACTTTAGACAACAACAGTTCTTTAAATATTGAGCACAGAACACTAAAGGAATTTAATTAAAATAAAAGGAGAAAGGCACAACTAACAAATCCACACATAATTAATTTAAAAAGTGTCGTTTGTAATAAAGAGAAATATGGGAACTTAAATTTTAAAGATTTCTCAGTTAAGTTAGAACATTTTCCACGTTTGCGGTTGGCGAGACGCCAGCTTTTGCGATGTTACCCGCCGATTATATTCTTCGCGACGACGACGTTCCGCCATATTTACACAAATGAGAATATCATAATTAATTTATTTTATAAATTTATTCCATGATATAGTTCATTGTAGAGAAATCGAAATAAATGAAAATGACTCTGACAGCTCGTTTGCCTCCTTATACTATTAAAAAAATCTTAGACAAAACTTGACAAACCATCAAAATATTTTTGAAAAACTTAAAAGAAGCTTATAAAAAAATCGATACGGTCGATTTTAACAGTCTCGAGAATTTAACAAGGATTCAAGGAGGGTGGTATAATTTTATTAATATTATGATTTAGGCACTTCGTGGGAAAAGAATATCAGAAAATCTCCATCGCCTTTTAATTAAAAAGACGGTCAAAAGTAATCAAGTCGCTTAGTAAGCAATACTCTAAAACCATATAACACTCATAATATGCTAAAAACAATTACATACGAAAGAAAGGGGAAGAATAATTATAAAATTCAACTTTGTATTATATGATAAGAAATACAGATAGAACTCATGTAATCCTACACGATCTTGATATTAGAGAAACTATAAGATTTTCTTGTTCTTTAACTTAACCATATTACAATTAAGCACATTTAATGCTACAATCGCTGTATGGTACAAAAATCTTCGTCATTTTTGTTTCTTTTTATTAAATTCATATTCAAGATTCGACTGAAAATTAAAGCCGAAATTTTTAAATTTACATTAAAAAAATATTATGAATTTATAAAAAGGAAATTGTCACGAGTTAGTGAACTCGGAATATTTTATTTATTTATATATGACATGTAAACTGTTACCAAACGATTCTCCCGTGTTTAATTTACGCTTGAAAATTGTCAGTACGACTGGGATTTATTAACAAATAGTTCCTTATTTTTAACTATATTTTGTCACAACTTCAACGGAATATTTTATTTATTTCGGTAGATACAACATGCAAACTGTTACCAGACGATTCGTCCAACTTTAAATTCCACTTAAAAAATATCAATTAGAGTGGAATTTATTTCTTTATTTTAACTATATTTCATCATTTCATACATCAAGAATCACAAAAAATACACATAGTTTAAAGTTTCATTACTTCTCTAGTAATCCATCATTCAGTAAATATAATAAGTTTTCAGAAAATTCTTCGGCCAAAATCATGACCCAAAATAATATACAGTGGAAGTTTTTAATTTTAGTTACAATAAGAATTTTTTAGCTCAATATTCAACCTCGGTCGGCATAAGCCATTCTTCCTGGCCGGATATTGGAGGCTGCTCACCGAAAACGGTCAAGGGCTTTGTCGGCCTTTTTAATTTTATTCACTAGATTGTCAAAGGGATTTCTTTGTAGGTAATACTAAATCTGTTAAAATGAATTGTAACTAAACTCGAATATTGAATACAATATAACACGAGTAATAATTAATTACAGAGAGTACTTAGGACTTACTAGTTAGTTACTCAATAATGTTAGTATTTGTGCTTGAAATAGATCAGATAATTATGTTACGTATCTATCTTTTTTAGCTGGTAATTGAGCAGTCGAAGTCTTTTGATGACTGCAGGTATCAATAAACATCCGCACAACTGTTATGTAGACGTATTGGCCTCCCTCCCACTGGCCCTTCCCAGTGGGAAGGATTTCCGCTCCTTCTAATAGAGGCTAAATTAGAAGGGCTAATGCGGGAATTACCAATAGTGCGGGCTCAATCCGGTTGAAATGCACTACCTATTACTAACTAATATTCAGAAAGAGGTCTGATTTTTGCCGACTTCCAAAAAAGCCCAGGATTTATTCTACATCGGCGAATTTCAGTAAAATCCGTCGGGATGTAGCAGCGCGTGTCGACAGCAAATATTTGCACTCGCCAATATCGACTTTAATAGTGGTGTTCGTTTTTATTGCTTACCAGCTGAGCCCCGCAGTGCCACCCGCGGCACTTCAATAATATAATCACCAACTTAGCAGATGAAATTTAAAAAAATCGTAACTCAACTCAGATATTCGCGTGGGCTCAGGCACAATAACTTTGCTAAAGATCATCACATGAATGTGATCATGTGATGATCTTTAGCAAAATTTAAAGCAATTTCGTACAATTCACCAAATTATAATCAAAATGTTTTAGTACTGTTAGCGTGATGCTGTAATTCAATTAAATCAATTCACTAAATTTGCGTTAAAACTTACAAACAATAAAAATAAACAAAGAAACTCTGTTGAATCCGCGCAATGTCTCTTATATTTATTTATCTGTAATTTACCTCTCAGTCAATGTTTTCGTTCAAGCTGCACATGGGATTAAAGTTTTTATCCGCGAAGGTTGGATAAAACTACGAAGACGTGAAATTGTATCTAAAATTCGTGGAGGCTGACATTGTGATTAAAATATCGCAAAAGGAAATTGGTAGCAATTGTGATGTTTGAATTATACTATTTCCTTACAGCTCGTGGCTGTAGCGTAATATTAATTTTCTTTGCATAATCTAACATTAAATTGAAAATAAATAACCCACTGCTTTAAATTTATTTCAATGTTAGGATCATTTCCCCAGACACATCTAGCGAAACCTCACACGTTAAAACCCGCCAAGTTGTATGGATGTAGCAGCTAACATAGACATCTACATAGACACATATATACATGCATAAAATGTACATATACATACATATAATTACATGCTCTCGAAAAACCCTAACTTCCTTCGGACGCGCAGAACAAACTTGTCTACAAGATCAGTATTTGAATGCCATTGGTGTCGTCGTAAGAGCCCAAGTAAAAATGCCCTAAGTTTAACTGAAAATAAAATTGACTGCAATGTACTTGCAAGTCTCTTGTGTTATCTGGGTTTTCTCCTTCCTTGCCTTACTTACTTATCCGGGGTCGACTGTCCTCGTTTTCAGGCGCCAAGACGTCTGTCCTACGTTGTCAGCTTATCAAATGTGCCCATTTTATATCTTTGGTCACGGTTAACCACTACATGGCCAGCGGCTGCCCTCTTCCGTCCCTCTTTTCTGGTAAAGCAATAGCTTTTTAATAGCGTACTCTTCATTTCGTCAAATAACATCACATACGACTCTCGACCATTTTTTATTTTTTTCCTACAATGAGGGCAATTTTAAAGGAACCTCAGTTGCACTTTATCGTTGCACGTCACTCTTGCAGCCCACAGAAACATATTCATCCAATTTTTGTGCATCTTTTGTTAGTGAGGCTTCTTGACGACCTAAACCTAAACCCGTAAATTACGATTTGTGCAACGCTATCTTATTTTGCCCTCAAACTTAATCTGCATCAGGCTATCACAACATTCAACCATTAACTCGATTATAAGCAATTTTTAAATTATTCCGGATTATAATCTACAAGACGTGCGAAAAATCATTTCAAATTAATTTTTTCAGTAATTTTTGCGTTGTGATAACATATAAATATAAATTTTTGCTCCTATAAAATAAGTAGGATTTATTTCACGGACAAATCTGGGAGCGAATAGTTAGTGTACCATAAAACCTCCCTGTACGTGTTTATATGACATACATCTTAACACCTAAACCCGTAACTTGTTCACGTGTCCCATAACTACGTTATTGCTTTGGGTAGCGCTCAAGTAACCCTACTTTAGGACTTACCTAACTTATTTCAAATGACTTTAAGTATACAATCCCTATGTAATACGCATTTCAAGATGGGGTAAAGTTAAATAGTTTTCTATTAGATCATCGTTCTCGACGGCGTTAAATTTTTTTTTTTTTTTTATGTTATAAGGGGGCAAACGAGCAGTTGTAGCCATTTTCATGACTACCGACGCCCATAGACATCTGCATAGAGACTATACAGATGCGCTGCCCCCCTTTCTCCTCCTACCTCCATGGGCCACCGGCTACTTACACACCGCACGAAACGCGACAGCACAGCTGTCACTTCACGCCGGTCTCATGTAAGCGAGAGGTACCTTCCCGGTCGTGCCGGCCCAATTCGGCTGCATGCAAGCATGCAGCGTGGCACTACCTCTTACTAAATGTTGAAGAGATCTCAAAAAATCTCGCCAACGGGTTCTACAGTTTCACATCTGAACGTAACACGTTACCATGGTAAGAAGTTCTGGAATTATGACAGGACAATGTCTGTCGGGTTAGCTAGTAAAGAATAAGAAGGATTATTAAGATAATCTGAAAATTTACCAAAAAAATGTTTACTTTAAATTTAATATAAGTTTGCGATCGGGGCATTGCAGACTGTCGCGTAAGCTCTGTATAGACTGCCTACTTCTTCTTCCATTAGAGAGAGGCTCCAGCGAGCCAGGACGGCTGTAAAATATTATTATTATTATCAATTGAACCACTGACTCGCCGGTTCTGTCGTGCATAGGTTTCTAGTGGCCCCCTGTTTAAGATAGACAGTTCTGCAGCCACCCAATTGTCTATATCACGACCCTTGGGTTGCGTTACCGGGTCATTCCAGGCCGAGGACTTAGCAATAAAGTCCCCAGAAACTGTCACCTCAAGTGGCTGCCGATCTACCAGACTGCCGGCTATAGAAGGTCAAGAAATTATTCTAGCAAGTTGTGATTCGAGGAGAAGTATGAGGAGGGATGTAGATGGAGTGATAATGTAAAAAGCTTTATTGCATGACCCTCAAATATGTAATAATAAACAGATAATATTCAATTCTAGATGTGATATCCCATTTACACTACATCGTGCTCGGGCCTTGGCGGTAATGACTTTTGTCCAAAAGCCAAAATTTTATATAAGCGTACAGACGTTTATCAAGAACGCATAAAAGCTATTTAAACCACAAACGTAAAGGCCATTTATAAAAGTGATATTATGACGATTTCGTAGCACATTTACCCGTAATGCAGCTACGCATGTAGAGCCTCTACGCAACTGCTACGTGCTATACAATGAAAAGCTGACATGACAACTCGATCTGGTACGTTTCTGAAACGTTACGTTCGTTTTATGCCAATACCGTCTCCCGTTTTCTAGTAAACAATGCAAATGCAAGGGTTTTGTAGGGATCCTATAAACGTTAACGGATATCGCTAACGCTAACGCTAATCGCTTCGCTTTATGTAACATCGACTTATGCTCATATACTCTACTTCGTCGCTCCCTTAACGTTTAGCAGCTTAATATTTAACTCAATCTTACACATCTAATACAAAATTTATTAAGAGCTTTCTACACTATTTTCGCTATAGATATATAAAAAACAAGGCATCTTAAAAAAATCAGTCTTACGCCGTTTCGGCCTTACCCTTACAAACTTCACGAAACAACACATCACTTCTCGAGTCTCACTACCGTGTAGCCATTTGCGTTTAGTAGTTATCACCTCATGTAAATGAGGTGATGATGGATGATACAACTCTTGTAAAAAACAAAAGGTTGTTAGGAGGTAGATTTTCGTACATAGCCTATAGGTATATTTACACCGATAATTTTATTTCAAACTCTCAACAAATCGATTTTAATATTAAAAAGATGAAGAGTTTGTTTGTTTGGTAGATACCTCAGAAACTACTGGTTTGATTTGAATAAATCTTGCAGTGTCAGATAACTGATTTATAGAGTAATTTAATTACAACTCATAAAAACCGAATATATTTCAAGTGAGATTTTATTTAAAATTAAATTTTGTAAGAGGTATTGCCACGCCGCATGCATTCAAGCAGCCGAATTGTTGTTAGCAGCTGACACTTATTGAACGCATACATGACTTGGATAAACTAAACTAATACAATAATATGAAGGTGTTTTACCGCCATTTATGAGTTAATAAATAAATAACAATTCTACTACCCTTCGGGTACGGAACCTTGAAAGCACTACAGCTCGACTAATCAACTAAGTCGAGCGACGCCCAGTGATGACGACATCTAGTAGGTGATCGTTGTATCGTCATACATAATTAAACACGAGGTGTTTCTATTTAAATGTAATTATAGAAATAAAAAAATATGTTCACGGGCCGTATGTATGATACCCGCGACAGACACTGCTGTGCGAGAGCGACAACTGTTTTCTTCAGGTTTAGAGAATTAGAGGTGAGCCGATAGTCATTTCGGTCGATTCTAAAACTAAATGGGATGATAAATGTTATTTCGGAAATCATATTCATACTTGGGGTAACGTACGTATTCTATTTTCTATTTATGTATTCTTGTGAATACTGGAGATAGTACTTCGACTTTATTTCTATAAAAAAAAATATCTCCACTTTATTAATATATTTCTAGCCAACCGTATCCTCTTCGTTGGGCGTTAATTCGCAAATAAAATAAGTGGCGTCGTTGAAATTGATTTCAGTCGGTAAAACGGACAGACAGCTGGTTTTAAAATTAGCGTATGTTATTCTTAACACTAGAAGCGCCGCCGTCCCAAATTTGTCCCCTCCGCAAGTTTGATCGTACATATTTTTTTTATTTCTGCTATATACTTAGGTTGATAAAACTTTTTGACTTTTAATCATTTATTGTATTTTATCGATTATGACTATTTTTAATTATATAACATAAATATTTAATAAATTATAACATGATTTACCTAGAACCGCCGCTGGGTCATTTTTGTCCCACCCTTATTTGAAACAATAATTCCATGTTTAGTGAATACCTACTCTAAGAAATTGCAGGGGTGGAGGGGTAATCTCCCTCCCGAAGATGCTGCCACCTTGCCATGGTAGGGGAGGGGGCCTAACGAGCCTATGTGATCCTCAAGGTTACGCCAGGGGGTACCTCTGAATCAGCAGACGGCGGCGTTGATAGGGACGACTAGAGGGTCCGATTCGGTAGCATTTGTGGTGTGCCCCTTTAGAATACTGAGGCTAGAGGTCAGGATGGAAACCTTACCTCATTGCACGGTTCCGACGATGTAGTATGGACTGTTGAGAAGCAGCCAAACAGTCTCTAATGAGAAGAAGCCTGCCCTTTTCTGTCTGACTGTCGCTGGAGGAAACCTGTTGCCTGTATGATGTTCATCTACAGTTTCGACCAACTGCAAGCTTCAAGCTCTATGAACACACTTGTGTCTTCGGATGGCACAGTTTGGACAGTTACAGAAGCGAACTACTAGCTTTCTTCTTCTTCCATTAGAAAAGATCCAGAGAGGTACAGCCGTAATTTTTTTTTAAATATTGCACTGGGCTAAACACACATACTAAGCGTATTTTGGATGTAACTTTTAAGAGTTTCCGATGTACTTAGCATAAGATCTTTAAGCCAGACAAGTATGGTTAAAAATTTTGGATGGCCGTTGACGAAGATGAAAATTATGTGATAAATGCATTTCCTTTCATTGCAAAGGATGATAATATATCACATGCCTTTTTTCTTTTTATTTACTATTTCTTCACCACCCATCAGGATGGTGAAGAAATTGATAGAGCCTTACATCAATAAATGTAGAAATGTTACACGAGACAACTTTTTTATTTCACTTGTACTAGAATTTGAATTTAAAGTCTAAAAATACGAGTATCGTGGGCACATTCAATAGAGCTCCTAGAGACTGTGAAGACTGTAAAAGAATTATATATTACTCTTAGATATACTAAAAACAGGTGATACATCTTTGTCTGTTCGCCAGGATAAATCTTTTTTTTTATGGAATGGGGGGGCAAACGAGCAATCGGGGCGAATGTTCATGACTATTGACGCCCATATAGGTACATCCGGATAGAGGTTATACAGATGCGTTGCCCTCCTTCCTCCTTCTCCCTTCAGGGGCCACCGGCTACTTTTAGTATTGCACCGTAGTTCACCAAAATTACTATATAAGATCAAAAATTTGATAAAACCTAATAATTATATAATTCTTTAAGTTTTTGTTTTTTAAGGAGTAAGACAACAATAAATACTATAAATAAATACATATAATTACAATAAATAAATAAATATAATATGGTAAATAATAAATAGTTTTAATATTAATTTTCATGTTATCTGCTAAGAAACACTGGGACAAATTTGGCACGGTGGCGGTTTCAGGGGGGTCTTAACTTTCGGCGCTTCTAGTGTTAAATCTTATTTCTTTTTACTAGCGTGATATTTTTTTTTCTTATAACATCAATACAATATCTACTATGTTACTTTCTACAAACAAAGTTAGAAACGTATAGGTTCAAAAATCATGATACATAAAACGAAACAAGTGTGATATGCCAATCTAATTAAATAAGAGAAAACAATTACGATCAGTTCTTCTGGAGCTTACCAATAAGCGGCTATCGCGATTTACTGCTCTTAATACTAATTGCTATACAAACGTCTTGAGCAAAGAAGGACGCTTTACATTTTGCTCTGTCACGCCGCATTAAGAAAATTGGTTTGTGTTATATCATCATCATTTTTAGCTCTAGAAATATTGAATCATTTAAGGAATTTGGTCTACATTGTTGTTCTTTTGTCTATACATTTAGCAAGCAGTCTAAATAATTAAGGGTTTCTTCATGTTTAATTAATACGTTGCAAATTCTAATAACTTAAATATTCAAATTACATAAAAATGAATATTGGCCGTAAATTGAATTTCCTTAAACCCTATGCATAGCTCCCACACTATAACCCATCAAACCCTTTACTATGCAAACCGTAGACAAGTAGAGAAATACGTAGATGTGAAAATCTTCTGGTCAAAACCCCTGGAAAATCATAAGCCTCCCTAAAGTATCTAAACCTATTTCGCGAATGATAAGTTCGTTGGAACTTCGGATCACATCGGTCGGTAAACTAGATTACGTTACGGAGGACCAATAAGGCTCTTAAGAGGAAAAGGTCACTTTCTTGAAAATTCGACTACCCAATGCAAAAGTTGTTCTTGGCCGACTGATAGTCTCACATCGAATGAAAAAACAAATGAATTTTTCAACTTTATTACTCTTACGTTACGTATTTTTCTATTTCACGTTCTCTGTCTTAGTAGAGTAGTGTTTTTTTTAACTTGACTTCCTCGGGAGTCAAATTTAATCACTATACGTCGAGAGCTATCGTTAGGTTTAGTTTAATTTTAAGAATGCTACTGAATAAATTAAAATTATATAGGTGTTATACCCACTTTACGCAGAATTATTTTTTATAAGACAGATATTTCTGTTATATCATTTAGCTTGACTGGATTGGTCATGTTAAGTACATTTAAACAAAGGTCGTCTAGAATGTGAAATGAAATTCGATAAAGTTTCCAAGTCAATTTATTGAACAACAATGTTCATTTAGTTATAGAGACACAACTCCCAGAGAAAAGACGACGGAAAAGCTTTATAAATTTCAAAATCAACGTGAAACCACGTGGGCGGTATTTTATAAAACAGCACGCTAATGAGGTGACAAAGGATACGTTTTCTTGTTAGTGTTTAAACTTTACAAAAAGAGAGAGTTATAAGTGCCACTTTAATAATGGATTCGACTTATTTGACAGTCTCATTCAACGTACCAAAAAAATGTACTATAAAAACTACTATAAAATATGTGTTAGAAAAATGTAATAATAATAAAATTTTATTGCATACTAATAGTGCTAACAAAATAATTATAGCTACTCTGTATAAATAAATTTACAATAGGCGGCCTCTCCGCTCTAAAGCGATATCTAGGCAGCCATCATATGAAAGGTGTAATGATTGGATTGGATATAGATACATACATACTTAATTTATACAAATTTTAATAGATAAAAAATATCTTAAAAAACAATTATTAATTGAGTATAAATATTATAAATATTTAGAAAACGGAATACTACGAAAAACCTTAATAAAGAAAATATTAATAACAGTATTGGACTTGTCATAGCTTCCATGTCAACATCAAGGTCCGAAAAAAAAATTACCATTAAATTCCACGCAATAATAGCTTCCAAATTAAAGTGACATGGAGGCATTACCGAGATTAAAAACAAAATTGCTTATATCGAAGCTTTCTAAAAGCTTTTCAAGATATTATGCAGGTGGATGATATTCTGATGAATATTCACTTTACGATACAGTTCTAACCGAATGCTAAAGTGCAGATAAACGGTGACTTCAAGCTTTTATTCGTGTGGCACGCATTAAATAACTGGAGCGTCATTAATATCAGTCTATGATATGTATATTTCCGTGTTCTGGAACTGTGAACTTCTTACGGTACTGTGGTGTGATTAGTGATAATTTTAGTAATAGGCAACGTTAATTAAAGGCGGAGTGAGAAGATAAGTACTTTAGACAGACCCTGCCAGTGCCCTCAAAATACACCGGTAGATGAAATTAACGCATGTTTGAAAGCATCAGTGTTATTTCTACGTGTAAAAAAAAGTTTTGTATAATTACGAATATGCGAGTACAATGATTCTCAAGCTATATACTGCTGCTTCAAAAAGTCAGAGATTATATCGTCAGTGAATAAAAAAGTTATATTTATAGAGACACATATGCCTGTATGTGTCTGTATAAACATAACAGACGTGAGTGTTTGTGTAAGAGGGCAATTTTGATGAATACAATGAGATAGTTAACCAGAGAATAAACAAATTATGTCAGACAGAGATATCGTGGAGTATCTCTCAGTAGACGACCCAGCTGGCGCAGTGGTACAGGGATAAGTGGAGCGTGTTGCACCATGGGTCACTGGCTCGAATCCCGCATTGGTCGTTGATGTTTATCTATGTATTGTATGTATTTCAATAATAAAAATCTTAAATATATAAAATTTCTTAAATTTATGAAAAAGTATATTGTCCGTTGTCTAGTATCCGTAACATAAGTCCTTACGGTACTTAGCACGGGGCTAGGTTACCGTGGTGTGTAAAGTCCACAGATATATAATTATTTATAGACATAGCTATCGATGATATCGGAGTATGTTTTTTTATGGTATAAGGGTCAAACGAGCAATCGGAGTCATTTTCATGACTACAGACGCTCATAGACATCCGCATAGAAGCTATACAGATGCGCTACCCTCCTTTCTCCTCCCACCTCCATGGGCCACCGACTACTTACATACCGCACGAAACACTATCGCACAGTTGTGACTTTACGACGGTCTCGTGTAAGCGAGAGGTACCTCCCCGGTCGTACTGGTCCAATTCGGCTGCATGCAAGCATGCAGTGTGGCAGTACCTCTTACTAAACTTTTAAGGTAAAATTATTAGTATTATCTGGAGTGCCTAATCTATACCATGAGTTGAGGCTGAAATTTGGTGTTCCCATACTAATGATAAGAAATCTTGATACCTACACCAAGATTATGAAATAGTACACGTATACAAATTACTCAACTGGGACGCAATATTATAAAACCTATACGACTGGTATAGTACAAGATTTTTTTGTTACGCCTTCCGATTATTCCAACTGATTTAACCGAGTTTAAAAGAGTTCACTTTTCCCTGATAGCAGCATTTACAATAACATCGTAATCAGGGGATTTTTGCAGGTGTACATTAAAAAAAATGTATCTGCCTTTCCCATGGACAACTCTATATAATGTCGATCACGAGTATCCACCCACACCTACAAAATCTTTAAGAAAAAGAAGGAGGATTAATAAGTAACGTGGTATATAAAAATGTATTACAGTTGCTTATGCAGCTTGATCCTTTAACGCATTTCTTAGAAAATATTTTCTATGAAACGAACTACTCGTATAAGTTAGTAATGAAAAGATACATGAATGTGGACGACGTGAAAGGCACGTTTTAAGTCCACATTCATAAGCTACAATGTGGGTGACATCTTAGTAGAATACACGTGTAAATTTAATTATAAAATTATAATGATAAAATACAAAGATAAACAAAGAAAAAAATAATAATATATACTTAAACTAGCTATGCCCCGCTGTTTCATCCGCTTAAATTTGTCATAGGACTGCAGCGCCATATGCCGGGCTGATTTGTAAATCTTAACCATTCTCAAATCCCCTTCAACATACACAAAAAATTTCGTCAAGGTCGGTCTAGATGTTTAGGAGGAGTTCAGATACATACATACGCACACACAAATATATATACTTATATATTAAAATTAGAAAACAAACATATTATTGTAACTAGAGTTATAAATAATATTTCTTCGTAAAGCGGTTTGGTTTAAGATTCAGGACTGTCCCTTTGTGTAATAGCTCACTTCAAATGCCTCGCCCGCATTCCCCTTCGTGAAGGAGACGCCAGTAAAGTCTTACTGTGAAGATAATAATTAACGTGGATTCCACGGGAGTAAGGCATGACAAATTAAATAAACTCCACATTTTACGATCATTTATATATTATTTTTCTTCGCCGGTTTGGAATTACGACTATTGTAGCATTGTCTTAAATTTACGCGAATATTATTAATTACAATAAAGCAACTTTAACAGATTTTACCGCGGTTTATTTAATTATTTAACAAACCCGACGTGCTTTACAGTAACCGTGTAATCTCGGGTAGATTGAGATGACAGATGTCCTTTTGAGACAAAAATAAAAAAAATATGTTGGAGCAAAACTAGCAAACGAAATAGAATCTAGTACGTTCGATTTTCTCGGAAATATCGAATAAATTTTAAAAAGTTAACAAAACGAAACTAAATAATATCAAGTCATTTCCTTTTTATCTTTTAAGACTAAAAAATAACAAGGTCTTAAAAGATAACAAGGAAATCTCATGACAACTAAACATTTTACAGGCAGCGGCAGTTTAATCTAGAGGATTTTGATAGTTAGCTTATCTAGCTCTTGCTCAAATAGCAAATCGAGCTTAATTACATCAATATTGAGCTTCATTACATCAATTCGACAAAAAAAAGAGAGAGGGTATTCCGAACTTACTAATCAACATTTCCCATTGTAAAATGGAGTTCGATTACTTGTCATTTTTTTCGTGAAACTTCACTCTAATAAATGTGGAGATGTTCCCAATCTTGTTGATACAGACTTTACTCATAGTTATTGAACAACGTCGTTGCCAAAATTTCCTTGTATTTTATTACATAGAAGCTTGATTATTTTGAGCCAACTTTACTTGATATCTGTATTACTATTACTAGATCATAAATTGAAATAATTTAGAAAAATTATATAGCTGTCCGTATTTTCAGTATAATCGATCTTGTAGTTTCCGAAATCATGTATCAATCATGAAGCGAGCTTTTATGTTCTAGGATTAGTGTGACGTTAAAATACTATTTATATTTACATTTCTAAATAATTTAAAAATAAGCTAAAGAAAATAAAATGTGTTTGTTTATGGTTACAGATATTTTGTATATGTATTTAATTTATCGTAGCTATAATATATTATTAGTAATGCAGTTGGCAATAAAACTTGTTCTTGTATAACCCGTTTTACTGCGCAGAAAACTTAGAATCAATCAAAATCAAATGAAATGAAACGCACCCATTTTGTTTTCTTTTCTTGCCGCATGTGGCGCGAACACTAGCGCTTTTACTTAAATTACGCTAATTGAAGGAAAATCACGCTAATTTTCCTTCAATAATCAATAATTATCTGATAATACATGTCATAGAAGACCTGCTTCAACAGCCTAATTTTGACCGGATTATATAAAAGGTTCATTAACGAACTTTCAATTATGGAGATATCCAGTAGTTTCATGTAGTATTCACTAACAAATGCAAATATATAATATAAAAAATATTTTAAGTGTCCTTTATTTGAAATAAATGTGGTTCTGTTTTTAATTATAAAAACAACAACAAATCTTTTCTTTTCTAAATTATAATATTAATAATTTTTCATCTTTCAAAACAAGTAATCACTCTACTCGTACATATCCGAACGTGTTAACGTTTAAAATGAGGTAAGAGAAAGCTGATAGCTAATATCTTTGGCATACTTATCTATATCCTACTTTATCAATGATATGATATATGGTAAGCACCTGTTTTTTTAGCTTATGTGGTAGCAGGTGAGAGCAAAAAACATCCTTGAAACAAATGCGATCGCGCATGTCTGAAAGAGCGTAAAATTCAACACAAACTACGTGTATAATAAATGCCCCAACATCAACGAGTAGGGTTGGAGATAAATCTAACTTAGCAGCAGCGATTTGCGAATTTCTCGTTGCTTGGTGATAACATGTGCTTCTTTTCGGCTTAACAACTTGTGAACTTAAATCCCATGTGAGATATACTTGTATGCTTATACGTATTTTCATTCCTCCAGGGATTTTCACTGTAAACTAGAAGCGGCTGTCCATAGCGGTTATATCTCCCGAGCGAAGTATGCGACGAAACAGGAATTAATACGTATTCCTTTAGGTACAAACTCTAATTTTTTATTTTGTAGTTAGTAGTAGCGACCAAGTAACATTATTCAAAAACTCAATAATTAAAAGTAACATTATTCAAAAGTTAATAATTAATTATTACAAAAAAACTATAACGATTTTTTTTTATTTGATATATATGTACAATATTTCAAAAGTTTTTGAAGCACCGTAACCGTCTCTGTAAACGCACGGCAATAAAGCCGACAGTAAAATATGCATAAATTAGGAGATTTTTTTTAAAGAAAAGTAATTCATATGAATCAAATACAGCATAATATATAGCATTTTTTATTATGCTATATATTACGCTGTATTTGATTAATATATTTAAAGGTTAAAAGAACCTTCGTGATATGACTTAAACTAAGTTTTTCCTTGCATGGCGATCGACAACGGTTATTAGATAATTTGCATACTAAGAGAGTAGCTTAAATTAGCCTCTATAGTCTATACTGTACAGAATGTCAAATTACGTCATAACTGCCCTGTACGTGTCATTTCCGCGGGAAAATCGACTCGAGAAAATCCCTTACCAACCTGCTTTAAATTCACGATTTTTTGTTATTTTCTATATAAATAATATACATATTGTATATGCTTAAAAACTAGATAATATTACCTTTCTGTATAACTATTTTTTGGGTCTTTCAATGAAAGAATATACCTATACTACAATTACAAACAAAAAAATTTCTTATGATTTTTCCTTTTTTACTTCGTTTTATCGTCGTGCATTGGAAAATAATTCACATATATGTTAATAAATACATTATTTACATTCCAAAATAGATATTTATATAGTTTTTATAAAACAAATGCATGCTGAATTGATATTTTACATTCGGTGGGTTCACATTTCAAGTACTTGACGCCACACAACTAATAGCCACTTGACACTATTCTCAAACTGTTCGTATGGGATGCCATGGGATGATTTTCTATTACATACGGGATCGAAATTTATGTGGGTGAAACTGCGGGACCCAGCTAGTTTTGTTATAAATGAAATAAACTTAATATTATTTTTGTTTCAGGTAAGTTAATCAAATTTTTTTTCTTCGCAAATCTTAGCGGTAAGTTTTATTAATATCCTAGTTAATATAACAATTAAAATAAAAAGTATAGGACACTTAAACTTATTACCGGATACATATATTCAAAAAATCATTATTTTAGTGAATCAGGTAGATGCCGTTCAAAATGTGGGACTCCGTTTGTAATTATAAAGCGCAGCTGGCGCTGCACATCACCAGCGTAAAATGCATCGAATTTATCATTGACAAAGTAATCGACAAGGACTTCTGGGCCAGGCGACTCTAAACTCTAAAAATTTATACATTATTAAGGCGTTCATAAGCATACGCCAGACTCCTGATAACGCCATGCCTCTATCTTCCAAACTAATTCGTGTTTGCTTCATCCTTTTATTATTTCGGATCTCAGCTCCTTTCATTGAATTAAAAGCTAATGATTTCATGGTTATTTTTAAATTTGTGCCTTTGGCATTCATATACTAGAAAACGATTATTTAATTATTACAAATTATGTTAATTATATCCATGTAATTTTAATTTAAAAAAGAATGCGTGTACTTATGTATGCGCGTGAGAAGTTACACTTAAATTCAATGAATTCAAATTAAATTTATTATTAAACTTATTTATTTACCTTTAACATACTGAATAATAAATATTTAACATTGTGACACCTGATATTATAATTGACTAAAAAAGGTTCTATTTTGTTGGTAGCTCTTGCTTTGAGACTGCAACCGCTGCAACTTCATACTGTTAATTTTTCTGTCACAAATCCTAAAATTTCACTCTAATCATTTTTTCAAAACGCGCCTAAACAAGTATAACCTCAATAAACTTTAATGAAGTCCTATTAATGTTTATAAACTACACTCGTAACTGTCTAACTACTTCTTGGAAACTTACTCGGTTCGGCAGTTGTGAGTTCACACTCGGTCTCTGAACAGATGAATGAATGAAGATGACGAGAGATTTATGTGGCTGCTTAGGGATTTAGTTGTTAATTAAGTTAAATTGCCCCGGAGCTCGATTAACGCAGCAGGTTAAATTATCCTCATTAGGTGAAAGAAACCATCCCAAGTCATCTCAAAGATACTAAATGAAGAATAACAGAATCTATTGGTTTTTTTTTTTTTTTTTTT
>LUGF01025361.1:1016062-1029034 GCA_001625245.1 Calycopis cecrops
AATATATAAAACAATTAAAAACATAAAATCTTATTTGAAGTGGTTTCCACTGGCTGCAATACAGTTCTTTAAACGTTGAGGCCAGTTATTAATAGAAGCAAGTAGCAAGCTCTTTCCATGGGGAAATTCTTCACTGCCAATCGTATGGATTGTTTTAGGGACTTCGAATTATCATGGCGTTGAGAGAAAACTCTTTAAAACTGACCATAAATCATAATCAAGCTGATTAAGATCGGAACTAGACGACATCAAGTCTTCAGCCCTGATGAAGTCCGCGACGTTCGCTTCCAAGCAAGACTGCGTGGGCCGAGGCTTATGACCCGGCGCCGAGTCTTGCTGGAAGGACCATACTTGGTTGTTGAATATGGTGTTCTTAAAGGGACTTACTACCTTCTCAAGAATGGTATCTTTATACACTTGTGCCGATGTTTTGATACCTTTTTCACAAAAATATGGCTCAGTCACTCCTTCATAGCTAACATCCCACCAAATCATCACTGAAGTTGGATAATGCCCATTTTGCTCTCTGTGGACTAATTGGGAAGCTAACTAAGAGCTTTGAGAATAAATACGTTCATTTTGTTTTTAAAATGTTGCTTAATTGTTAAAATTTTCTCATCCGTTAACAAAATTTTTCTGTGACCTCCCTTTGCGTACTGCTTTAATAGTTGTTTCGATTTTACCACCTTATTCATGTTTCATTTATCAGTTAAGAAATTACCACTACATTTCTCATAGGCTCCAAGCCCTAAGTCATCTTTTATAATATGCAACATTGTTCTAGGTGCTATCCTTATTTTCCGAGAAATAAAATATTTTGCCTTTGAGCAGGATTTCTTTGAATTCTTTCCCTTACCGCTTTGACCGCCTTTTTATACGAACACTACGTGCACGGCCAGATCTTTCTTTCTCTGTCACAAACAAAGAAAGATCTCGTCATGCACGTAGTATTTGTATGAAAAAGGTCTCATTGTTCTTATTAATAACCCGGTACATAAACATTTGACTAATACCAAGTGGATGGAGAGTTTTAAAAATTGCATACCTACTTTGTGTAATCCAGTCACAGTGATTCTGTTCTCTTTATCACCCTAAAATATTGTACAATATATTGGCGTCAAAATGAGAAAACACAAAAAACAATGGTATGCGATAGATTCCAATTTTTTTTTATTTTTGATAGCAACAGTATTCTTTTAATTAGTATTCGTACAACAAGCGCTATTCACATATTAAGCACTAAGTAATAAGGGAATTTAATTAAACTAACAGGAGAAAGACAAATGAAAAACTAACAAAAACGTATATACTTAATTTAAAAAGCAGCGTCAGTGATATACGAGAAAAATGGAAAATTAAATTTTAAAGTTTTCTCAGTTTCACTAGAACATTTTTCATGTTTGCGGTTGGCGAGACTCCAGCTTGTGCGATGTCAGCATCGTTTCTTCGCGTCGTTTTTCCATGTTCGCACCAATAAGAATATCTTAATTATTTTTATATGACTATTCCACCAAATATTTTAATATAGAAGAAGGTAATTTTACATTGAAAACACAACACAACTCTTAAAAATACATAAGCGGTTTACAAAACGAATTCAAACGACACATCTTACTTTAAAATCCCTAAAGCCCTAAGGGTGTAGAAGCAAACTTATAAATCTATACACGTAGATACACTCGTAAAATATTTCCCTACTTCAGCGTTCTGATGCACTCAAGTATAAATAGACACTCGTCCAACATATAATACTTAAGGGTATTTTGTGGGTTTAAATGCCTTAAATTATGGTATATATTTTATATAGTATAGTATAGTAGTTATATTATATTAAAGTATAGTTTTCACCCTGATATTATGTGAACGTAGTGCACCTATCCAGTCGTGCCGGATCAATTTCGTCTCTTTGTCCCAGTTACCAGGTACTTTTTATAACGGGAATACTTTTGACAAACACCGATAGCATAAATTGCCTTATTGACAGATGAAGCGCGAGACAATTTGAATTGATATATTTCCCATAATAAGTAGGTAGTAATCTGTTTTCCTATAAAAGGTAGTAAGTAATCTTTTAAGTAAAGTGTATTTTGTATTTAGCAGAATCAAATATATACAAAGACTGAATCAAATATAACAAACAGGTAAAAAACAGATTCTAATATAACTATTGCTTAAACTTTCACGACCCTGCTGCTAACACGCTTGCTTACTTTTTCAGTCTTTCTGTGCAGTACAAATCAACAATAACATGAAAAGTTGAAGAAAACAAAGGTTATTTCGCTAAAGTTTTAACTTAAAAGTGGCACAAATTTCATACTATACTCGGAATTATAATTCGATTCCACATTTGAAAATAGCTACTGTCATTTTATAAAATAATGATACCACATATAACATAATAGTGATGAACACAACAATCGACAAACAATCGCGATTTTATGTTTATGTAATTATTATTATAATGTAAGTGTGTCAATTAAAGAATAAATGATTTATTTTTATTGAAATATACATAATAATCATTTATTAATTAATAACAACTGCTTTATTTCATTAAAAGATACAATATATACAATATAATATTATAATAAAAGAGCCTAGATAGATAGTTTTCTGTCTTAGCTATACTCGCGAGATCGGACAGCTACCGCCATTTTGTTTGTCATTCGGCTTCATTCTCCCAGTCTGACTGCACGAATATCTTGTTTAATTGAGATATTTTGTTATTTTGTTAAAGTTATTTACGTTGTGTTTGTTGTTATGTTTTGTGAACTTATCTCAGCCAAGTATATCACAAAAACACGCGGACATATTCTTGTCCCCAAGAAAAAAACGTCCACGAAAAGCTTTTACTTTTACTGGAAAAGTAATGATCCGCAACGTCTACAAGTACATGAAAAATGAAACTTCTGTGCAATTGGAGGCCTTTGAAGTTTAAAAAAAATATATTAAATTATTACAACTTTTTTTTTATTTCTCATATTCCATTATAACTTATTTTTATTAATTTCACACACAATTATTAAAGAAAACTCTCAGATACTTAATTAATCGTCATAACTAAATTATCCGTTCAAACATATTTAATTTTTTGATGTACTTAGTTTCGATTAAAGTATTAGTTGATACTACTATAAACAAGAGGAATCGAGTCTGAAATATTCCATTTCCGATCGAATAATTTCGCACGTCACTATTTAGTATTTGTCATAACGTTACAACACAGAAATTGTCAAATCTGGAATCAAATTTTAATTCCGAATTTTACGCCGTATTCTCGAACGAAATTACGTAAAATGTTTAAAAATTTTATGTATGTATATCGTTGAAATAATATAACTGGACTCAAGAGTGCTTTTTGCGACCTATAATAGAAAAATCAATCTGTATGACAGATAAATAATCAATCTGTAGGTATAGAATCAATGTAAATAAACAGATGAACCATTTGAATAATATAAACACAATATTATGCTACATACTGCAATATACAAGTATTTATTCACTTTAATAAACTCTATATTTGAAAAAGAATGGATGTCAATACAAAAGCAAATAAAATTTTATTCCGTGACTTTTACGTATAATAACGTTTGATATTTTTATTCATATTGATTTGTATTTAGAATTGTCCCATCATCTTGATTTTTATTCATTGCATATAGAAAATGCGTATGTTTCTATTTGGACTCTCGCGGCCATCTCTTTTCAGATTTATTTACTGCGAGGGACATATTATATTAAAGAAGATTTGGGCAGACAAGAGTGGACTCTCTTATCATCCCTCACTCCCCTATAATAATAAATGAAATAGTGATAAGATACAATCGGGGAGAAATCCTAAGCAAAACCTACAGGTTAAAGTGAACTTTCTATCTTAAAGATGGAACATCAACAACTTCTGAACAGATTCTGATCTTTAGATTCAGTTAATTTGTTAATTAAAAACTGAAAATGTCTTATATAATTTTTTGCTCGACACGGCACCCGAAGCCGCAAGTTTACGATTTATGGTTAATCAATTGACGACCAGCCTGGCGCAGTGGTACAGGGCTCGGATAAGTAGAGCATGTTGCGCCAGGGGTCGCGGGATCAAATCCCACCTTGGTCATGGATGTTTATCTGTATGTTATATGTATTATATTATATTATAATAAAAACCTTAAGTATATAAAATTTCTTATCTTATTAAATATATTCCGTTGTCCAGTACCCGTAACACAAGTCCTTACGGTACCTATTTAGCAGCAGTCAAGCATAGATATCAGCGTCTAAGCAGGTAGTCAAGTGCAATTATAATAATGAAAAATTTTCAAGAATGCAAATTATAAACTTAAACTACAAATGTAAATAAAGAATAAGACCAATCAGCAAGAGGTCAGTACTTTGTTGCTTTATGAGTTATAGTTTTCTTGAAAGTTGTATTTTGTGCTGCAAATGGAACTATTGTGTCTGCAACAATGTTTCTGATGTACAAAGTCTAAATTTTATATTTTACTTGTGTGATTGTTTTCTTGTCAAAATTTGCATCGTTAATGGTTTCTTACACACCTGGTGGCGGATGCTGAAGCATGTGAAGACAAACTTACATGTACACATACGCTTAGTTTAAAATTATTTCATATTTAAACGCTTAACGAATATTTATGCCTCGCTTTTAAGAGGATATATGAAAGACAAGTTAAGTTTCGGCTCAAGGATAAGTTTATCATAATTTTTATCTTAGCCGAACTATAATTAAGTTGTCTTAATCGATCTTTCCTATATATATAGAATATAAAGAAATCATTCTAAGTATGTACCAATACAGCTGTGAGGTACGTTTATCTCAATTGTCACTACATAGTCGTATTCTGCCGCCTGTGGGTCTGTATGCTTAGATCTTTAAAATTACACAACAATTTTTTTTAACATATAGAGTGATTCAAGAGTAAAGTTTATATATATAACAACTCAATTTTTCAAGTCCGAAATCTACGCGGGGGATCTGCAGGCGGAAGCTAGCTATTAAGTAATAGCACTGGGAATTAGTTCTTAAGTCTTTAGGTAGTTAAAAGGATATACAACAATAGATGTTCAATCAAATAAGTATATTATGCATATAGTTATTCAATTACGACTTAGGTGGCTAAAACCGAGCCATGCATTTCATTCTCTATAAACACAGACATGTTCTTGTGACGTTTCAATCTACGCTATAATTGGGCAGTCATAAATCGGCACAGTTATCCCATTAAAACAAAAGAATGTGAAATTATTGTGGTTAAGTCGTATTATCAACAGCTTTATGTCTAGTCCCAACGATTCAAAAAAGTGCACTTTATGATTATTTTAATCAGTTCAGTATATTTTAGGTGAATCTCAAAGCTTGAAGCCTATGAGTGTATTATTATCCACTATAGATATTGTACATTTCGCATATAACCTCATGTAACCTTCTGATATAATATCTGACGGATGAATTGCCTGCACTTTACAAACTTATAAGATACATTGCGGTCTTTAAATGTAAATAAAAATAAAATGTGTCGTACATTTTATGTTTTGGGTCTGGCTCCTTTTTATGGTTCCATACCCAAAGGGGCTGAATCATGTACAAGGTAATTTTTCGTGGTGATAAATAACATGTGGGATATTATTATAAGTATACATTAATGAAATATACAAATGATAAAACAAAAAAAAACATTAGTCGTAATTTACATGCGCGATTAAAAAGGTTTATTTCTGGTGAAGTCGTATTTTAAGGGTTCTTATCTTTAGAACGAAATTATTACGCGTAAAAAGCGGCTGCGTTATGGCGTCGGCTACTTAATATTTTACGCCTTTGCTTAGTATGCGTAAATCTACGGAGTTATCAAAGTAATATTTTAAAAATTCATAAATTACAGTTCCTACTAATAAAGGGAAGGGTATATTATGGCCTATAGATATATTATATTTCACAATTCAATCATACGAAGTATTTGGGATTTCAAATAAAATTTAGATACACGGAAAACAAAACATTGAATCTCTTACCTTTTCCGTAATAAAAATAAATCACTAAACATTTGTCCCAAAAACGTTGTCACAAAAAGTAAGGACAGCTCTCAGAAGTGCCGCGAAGCGGTTCCAAGTACACCACGCTCATTAGTTATTCATTTGGTCAGCAATAATACTACTCGCTGTATATGTAATAAAGTGATGAAGTTATTCTCCTTCCTTACCCAACTGTCAGTCTATGTAAAAACAGAATTTATTAAAACTAAAAAAACTATTTTTATTAGTACGCTACAAAAAGTTATTTTCTTTGAGTTTGATATACAAAAACGCGTCAACTATTTTAGAACCTACCCATCATTAGCCATTTTCACTTATTATATATCAACTAAATCTCCTTAGATCTTTGTTTTTGAATGAAACATTATAGATGCAACCACTGTTTGATTACACTGCATTTATTGTCTTGATTATTTGCAACCGATAACGCCCATATCCATGTGATCTACATGTATCTGACTTGTGGTGCTCTCTGGGGAAGGCTTTTGTGTAGCTATGTACTACTTCTGGCTGTTGTTGATGATATGCATGTAGTAAAAAGCGGTTATTTTAATATAACTAACAGACATTCCAATTTTACTTATTTGCATAGATTATTATTATTATTTATTTATTCATACTAAAATCTATTTAACAGGCATTCATGCTCGATACACACTTTATTTGACTCACTTTATTAGAAGGAAACTTCAGGTTCTGTTCGTGACGCTGTAATGAGCTATTTACTAAGAATAATGGCTGATTCTGTAACGGTTAAAAGTAATTACTAAAAGTTTTTGCTTAAGTAGATTTTCAAATAAAACATAATGGTATAATTACGCAAGTGAGAGATATACACAGACACTTGACGACAAACTTTTCTTATTATTATCTAATGATTCTACTAGCTATGTTCCTTGTTTGATTATTATTAGAATCATACACTTCTTAACCTTAATATTAATCATAAAATGCACAAAATGAAGGCGCCAATGTGGGTGATTGCTGTACGGATATGCTTGCATTATGCAGCTGCCACGGTGCGACGGTACTCTATGTACCATATTTATAACTTGCTAGCTGCGCCCCGCGGTTTCACCCGCGTAAATTGCGATATCGTGAAAAATTATCCCATGGCTTCCCATAGGAACATTTTTTCGGGATAAAAACTATCCTGTGTTAATCCAAGTTACCCTCTATGTGTGTGCCAAATTTCATGAAAATGGGTAAAGCAGTTTTTGCGTGAAGGAGTAACAAACAAACAAACCAACAAACAAACATACAAACTTTCGCATTTATAATATTAATATGATTAATGCCATAGCTACGCTATAATATATTGTCGTGCTCCGTTTTTGGCCCAAACAATAATGAACGTTTTACGAGTTTCTTTATTATTTTCTTCGTGCATTCAATTTTGCCTTGCACGCCGCCATAAACTTTAGTATTATTACCGTAAAACTGTTTAAAGTAGTCGGCTAATTATATATTATTGTTTATATTTTATTAAAATCTCAATTTATTTATTACTTTCTGTTTCCCAAGGTTTCACTTGCGTGAGTTGAAAATAATATTTGTATCATATCCTAGAGTAAATTATTTGTAAATATATCTCTGAAACCGGAACCAAAATGCCTGCTTTCATGCAGCCGAATTGGGCCGGCACGGCTGGGGAGGTACCTCTCGCTTACACCAAACCAGCGTAAAGTGACAACTGCGTTTCGTGCGGTGTGTAAGTAGCCGGTGGCCCATGGAGGTGCAAGGAGAAAGGAGGGCAGCGCATCTACACAGCCTCAATGTGAATGTCTATGGCGTCAGTAGTCATAAAAATGGCTCTGACTGCTCGTTTGTCCCTTTGCCTATAAAAAAATATAAGCGAGCGGTACCTCAACTATAGTGCGGTTGAATTTGGCTGTCATGTTACAAACCAATATTCAGGGATAAGTCTGATTTTTAACGGCTTCTAAAAAAGTCCAGGATTTAGTCTACATCCCCGGATTTCATTAAAATCCTTTAGGATGTGGCAGCGCGTGACAACAGTAAATATTTGCACTCGCCAGTACCTACTTTAATGGCAGTTAGTCATTTTATTTTTTACTAGTTATTCATTTTTACGGCATAAATAGTGATTTTTATGTTATTCCATAATGTGATTTCAATTTTGTTTGTTCGTTAGTCCTCTCGATGTACCTACAGTAGGTAGATTTATTTAATAAAGTATATTTAAAATAAATTAATTTCCTATGTGGAATAAAATTGCCTATTTTTATAGTAATAGAAGATATAGAAAATAAGTCTTGAGTAGCCATATTAAAGCCAAAGTAACCTCTGCGACATCTCTCGTTCTTCATACAATATGGTTACATAATTGGCGCTTAGACTGCCAAAACACGGACTTTTGTATAACTCAACAAATGAAAATTACAATGTTTGAGTATTTTTAACGTGATGTTGAAATTCAATCAAATTAAGTACTTCGGTACTTTTACGTTCAAAATAACAAACCTAACTTGTAAAAAAAAATATTGTTCGCGCAATGTTCCTATTATTTGTTTAAATGGAATTTATTTCTCAGTCGATGTTTCTATTCTAGCCGAACGTAGAATTAAATTTATCATCCGTAAAGTTTGGCTAAATCTACGATGACATGAAATTGGATGAGACCTTACAAGGGTTCGTCGAGATTAAAATATACCAAAAGGAATTGGGTAGCAATTGTGATGTTTAAATTATTATGTTTCATTAAAACTCGTGGTTTATGTAGCAAAATATTTAGTGTATACTTCATTTCGTCTAATTACATATTATCCGGATCATCTCATATGAATCTAGCTTATTTTTCTACGATAGGAGCGATTTTAAAGAAATCTCTGATACGTTTGGCACTTATGTGTCGCGTCACTCACACAGCACACTGATACATTTTCACTTCATTTGTGTGCATCTTTCTCTCTTGTTGATTTTTTACGGCCCAAAACTCTGACCATCATGGCTGATGTAACCGCTGTTTTATTTTACCCTTAGGCTTTATCTGCATCAGCTTGTTACAACATTCAACCATTAACTCTGGGAAAAAAGCATTTTTTTAAATATTCCTGGTTGCAATATATCTCCAAACCTGTTTAGTAAGTTTTGCGTAGTAATAGCACACACACACCTTTATAAAATTGGTAGGATTTATTTCACGGTCGAAATTGGGGGTCTGTAGTTATATTACCATAAGACTATCGTTTGCGTGTTTGTACGCCAGACATTTTAACATCTAAGCACGTAACTTGTACACGTGTCCCATAGCTGCGTTATTGCTTCGGGTGCTAGTATTGGTTTAGCACGACCTGTAACTCTTGCTCATGAAAGATCGAAATCTAAAGGAATTTTATATAAAAATATATAATGTGAGCCTTCTCGCGTTCCTTGGTTTGCTGCTTTAATTTTGAGTCGAAAACCAATTGTAACAGCATGTCGCATGGGATCTGGATATGTTCCTTCAGAAACTTTTACATTTTCAATGAAAAAGATTGATTCACCTAATTGTCAACATTGCAGCACAACGCACACAGCACACGACAGAATGTGTTCGAAATGTACTTTTTAAATAAAATATGTTTTCAGTTGGCGTTTCTCATAGGATTATGGCTGAGCCATTGTCAGATGCGGCAAAACTATTGTTTGCATTTAAGTTTTAGATTAACATATCACGGTAACATTTCGAGTGTTTACCAGAATTATTGTACCCTTTATTTTTGTCGACCCAGGAGAACACATTAATGTGTGGCACTTAAGAGCGGTGGCCCCTATACCTGTGTCAGTCTCGACTCTTGGGGGAGCTATACCGACAAAACACCTGGGTGCCTTCTGCTGCTATAATTATTGGAGGGCCCCACACTATTAGGAGGTATAACAGAGGCACGCTAGGCCCCCACCACGGCAAGGTCAAACTTTGGGTGGGAGAATTGTGTGTACTTTTCCATTTTGTGCGGATTATGAGCCTGCTATTTTCAAAGCAAGGATAGAACAAAGAATAATCTTAAAATCGACTAAGAAAATATTTAGTTTATATTCTATATTATTTGCTACAAAGAAGCCTCACCGCGGGGCAAAATTTAACAAGAAGAAAGTACAGACTAACCATGTCCAATTAAAAGTTTCAGCCTTAACAAATAATTATGAAACACGAATTTATGAACTGCATAAAAGTTGCTTGGTAATTGTTTTAAATAAAAAAATAATTGAATTTAAAAAGAAAAAAAGCATGTGTGTGTATAAGAGAGAGAGAGAATTACATACAAACATTCGGAAAAGTTCGGACTCGCACACCGAGGGCTCCGTACCACCGAAAGACATTTTTTGACAAAAACATTTTTGTTTCTTGGGTTTTCATAGCGTTTGTATGAACATCAAAGTTGTATTTGCGCATTTTGAAAATGTATTACTTGTCAAAGACTAATTACGATTTCTCTCTCGAACCAATTTTCGTTGAAATTTTCCATTGAGAACTACTCCACAAGTATTTTTTAGATTTCTCACTTTCTTATTTTGAATGTTAGAGGTCTTATAATTTTTTATAATACAAAGCAAACGTGATGAGTGATGACAGTTTTTCCAGTGTAACACATGCGTTACCATGGCAACAACGTAATTATCATGGTTTATTTCAGTTCACTAAAGAACAGAATTAAAATTATATAACATATTAATGTTATATCATTTTAATTATGTTAGCTACTTGACTGCCTCGTGGTCTAGTGGTAAGCGTGTTCAACCACAGACGTGAGGTCCCGGGTTCGAATCCCGGGTCGGACCGAAAATTGTTGTTGGAATTTTTCAATTTCTAATAACAGTCCGGAGTCAGGAAGTTGGCGGTGTTACACCCCGTGCCTCGGAGAGCACGTTAAGCCGTAGGTCCTGCGCCTGATTTCTCACCGGTCGTGTCGGATTGCCGTCCCATCGGAATATGAGAATGAGGGAATAGAGAGTGCACTTTTGTTTGCGCGCACACTTGTGCACTATAATATGTCCTGCGCAGATGGCACGTCTATATAGACGGCCGCCGTAGCCGAAATCGACTAGGACGGCATTATTATCATGTTAGCTAGCCTCAAAGTACACTTTATTCAACTACTGTAGATGGCAAAAAGGAAACGAACTTTTTTCATCGACTGAAATCAGAAACAAACTTTATTGTTTGCAATTGTATATGTTTCTGTTGATTGATATTTTGAATTGATATTGTATCATGTTTCTGTTGATTAAAGTTTTATTAAGTGAAACAAAAATGTTTTCAAATTATAATTAAAAACAACAGTAACGAAATTTTTAATACGTATTTATACAATTAATTATTATCCTAAAATTAAAATTAAAGCCAACTTTATGTAATAATTTAGCATAGGTACTGAGAGGATAGAAATATTAATCACACTTTACAGATAAAAGATACAAGCGTGCTTTATTTTGTATTCAAGTTACCGCAATAAAGTTGTCTAGGATTTATTCCTTTTAATTATTCTTCAGGCATTACTTTTTAATGTTTAAGATGCCCCGAAACCTAATATTTGCACAAGCATATTATCTTGAAGCTTTCCTCTTTTAATAAGAACATAATATAACTTAATAATTCTTCTAGCTTCGATTAATATCGAAGAGCAAACAAAGTAGGTATATAGTTCTAATCTTGCATTCATTTGATACATCGATGCAACCGCTTTGATATACTTATCTCGATCATTATTTGTAATTCAATAAATATTTTCCGATCGTAAACCAAACTGATATCGAACTGCAGTTGCACTTTAAATTTCTCACAATCTGAATATAATACTACCTAAATATTGCGGCAAACCCACTTTAAATCAACTTTGCAAAGGAATGAAATATTCTCAAACAAGCGTGTGTGAAATTCTCAAACGAGCGTATTAAATTATAAGTATAGCTTATTTATAATTTAAATGCAGTTTTATTTTTCATTAGTGCTGTATTAGTGCCTTTGATAACTACGTGCTAACGATATTAATAAGTACTAATGAGTTTATGATAAACGTTATTTTTTTACTTTTTTATACTGGTACTAATGATATTATTACTACATTTAGTCTATTGCTGGACATAGGCCTCCCGAAATGTATGAGTCTGAGTCTTTAGACTAAGTCTCTAGTTCCTGACAGCAGCTTACTGTAGGTATCACTTCACCTATCATATGGGGTTTCAAATTACAAAATAACAAATACACAAAAACCGAGAGCAAGGCTTAAAAGAAAAAAAATCAATATAATATAATCTTCTTTAACATAATATGTTACTGCTGCAAAGTAAGAAACAATTTATACAAGAAGCCATTAAACACTTTGCGGGAAACATAAAAAACTGTCGTTCAATATTTTACTACGAGTACACTTGTTTTATGTAAGATTTGTTCTTAAATTAATTTAAGTATCTGAATCTGCAAATGTACGCAGTTCTTTTGTGGGAAAATTTACACGTACATCGTCTCTTTAAATTTTTACAAAACTTGCATTTTTGCCCCGTTTTTGTCTAGATATCATTTCATATTCTCTCCGCGGAATATGAAACTATTCAAACACCCTTGGGTTTCACCGAGTTGGTTTCAAATTATTTTAATTTCGTTTTTACTCTGTGAGAATTGCAGTGATTTTTAATTGCGATGGAGCTTGTTATGGTCTTGTGTAAATAATAAAAAGTTACTTGCCGGTATTCTCTTTTTATAGTTTAGCCATCAAACAGAACACTAAAATAAGATTTAAACACAAAATCCATTTTACTGTAATATCACCCCGGATTTATTTCATGTATTTGTGTGTACGGCAAGTAGACGTATTTAAGGTTTCTATCAAAATGAACAAAATATATGAAATACTTATTATGCAACTAAGCTTACTTAATTAAAAAATAGGAAAATGTTGAGCAAATATATGTATAATCTTGGCATGTTTA
>LUGF01025361.1:1032615-1050945 GCA_001625245.1 Calycopis cecrops
AAATCATAGACCCTCTAGAAGAAACCGAATACTATAGATATCTTGGCTACGATCAATCCAGACAAATAAATTATAAAGAAACAAAATCGAATCTTATGCAGAAGTTCAAACACAGACTCAATTCTATCATAAAAACTCAACTTAACTCAAAAAATATCGTAAAAGCCGTTAACACCTATGCTGTCACCACTTTAACGTATTCTTTTGGTATAATTAAATGGTCAAAAAGTGAGCTGCAGGCACTACAACGTCTTATTAATACCACAATGAGCAAAAAAAGTCGGGGATTTATAGATGTCATCAACCTTCATAACAAACAATTTCAAAATCTTAGAAATTACTTCCATTGCAAAGCCGATCAATCCAACTTACACAAAGCCATAGTACATAATGACATAAACCTTACACCACTTAATTTAAAAGATAAAAGTATTCAAAATAACGAAAGACTCACTGACCGACAGATCGAAAGGATAAGTGGGCCCTAAAGTCTTTACACGGAAGACATTACCATGATTTGAGCCACAGTCACGTCGATAGAAATGCATCGAACGAGTGGCTTCATCGCGGTGAATTGTTCCCAGAGACGGAAGGCTTCATGTCTGCCAACCAGGACCAAGTAATAGAAACCCGAAACTATCAAAAATACATTACGAAGAGCCAAAGCGTGGTTGATGTATGTCGGCGTTGCAACAGTGCATCTAAGACGATCCAGCATATTACTGGATCTTGCAAAGCAATTGTGCAAACTGACTACAAACATAGGCATGATCAGGTCGCCAACATCATTCATCAAAAACTCGCACAGAAATACAGCCTAATACCAACACCCTCAGTACCTTACTATAAATACAGCCCAGAAACGATTTTAGAAAATACATCCCACAAATTGTACTTTGATAGAGCGATACTTACCGATAGAACAGTTCATTATAATAGGCCAGACATTACATTAATAGATAAAACCACTAAAACAGGATATTTAATTGACATAGCAGTACCTAATTCACATAACATCCAAACCACAATAGCGGAAAAGTTAAATAAATATACAGAATTAAAAGATGAAATAACCCGCATGTGGAATTTGCGTAAGGTAACCATTGTACCAATAGTTATATCCACAACAGGTATTATCCCAAACAACTTGCACAACTCACTAAAGGAATTAAATTTACCCAAATATACTTACATTACCCTTCAGAAAGCAGTCATTCTAAATACATGCCGTATCACTAGAAAATTCTTGCAGTTAAACCCAACACACCAAAACTCTCACACAAATACTCTATAATGTCCACTTGGCTTTGGCCCGTGGATGTTATTAGCTACCGGTTGGTCTTGGCCAACCTAGAAGGAATAATCCTACTAACATAACAATAATAATAATAAATATCTTTGGACTTAACACACCACGTTAGCCTAGCCACGTGCTAAGTAATTATATTTAATATGTTTAATAAATTTAGGAAATTTTATATATTTAAGATTTTTATTATTATATTATATTTTTATTAAATACATATAATACACAGATAAACATCCATGACCTAGGCGGGATTCGAACCCGCGACCTCTGGCACAACATGCTCCGCTTATCCGAGCCCTGTATCACTGTGCCAGCCTGGTCGTCTTGTCTACTAGTTTAGTCACTGCATCTTATGTTTTACTCGTGTTACATTCCACTTACTGTCAGACGTATGACACCACTCATCTTTACGATACAACCAACTTTCTGTCCTAAAAACATTATATCAATTGGTATTAGCCTACCGTTATAAAACTATCAGTACATATCTGTAGCATAGATTTTATTCAGGAAAGTTTATTAGGCAACACGAGTGCCAGGTTGTAGTGTCAGCCAGCCTATATTAATTAAACTCGGTAAACAAATGGTCTTCTATATCGCTTCATGTACCACCACGTTATTGCGAGCTTGCTATATTCAAATGAGTTGTGTGCACGCAGTGCCTTGTTAAATAATAAAATCTATACTGATTGTCTGACATCGTTTTAATTTCGATACATGAAATAGAGGCTTATTTAAATATACGAGCTCAATAGTAGCCTTGAATTGTTATGGAAAAAAGTATTTAATTGGAAATATTTGCACAGTTGTTGCCGTAAAGTAATTTGTTTACAGCATGTATCTCCCACATTAAAAGTAATTGTTTGTAGATTATTTAGTTAAAAAATAATAAGATTGTTAAAAATTTCAAGTGGCACGTCTGAAACTCTCACTAATGCTACTCGATATTGTGTACAATGACTCAAAATTAATTGAATATTTTTGTATATGTTTTTCCTTGCAACTTAAGTTAGTTGGTTGCGTAGCAACGCGCGCAGGGTGCAGCTAAAGGTATAAAGTAGACGGAATTAACTGTTAAAATGATTTTACTTTAAAATTTAACAAATGAAATGACAAGATAAAACTTGACATTGTTGTATATCCAATTCAAAGTTGTCTAATAATATATCTGGCAATTTCGTAATAAAACGTACGTACATCGCCCGTACAAAAGGTAGAGTTAATTGGCTGGCAGGAATCCGTTAATTTTCTCTCTATCGGAGATCTTTCACATCTCACGATGTAAGATTCAAAGAGTTATCTTATAATCTCGTTATAATACGCAGTGCATTCGATAACCTCTACATCTATATTGCCGTAAAAAGTTCATAAATTTTTTTGAATAAAGTATAGTTACTGTATTCAAAAAAATAGATGAATGAAAAATTTAAATGTTTGAACAAATTCACTAACTAATCCTACATCGTATAACTGAACCTGTTCAATATACTATCCTTAAACTATGGTAGCTAGTTTAGTTGTATAAACAACTTTTATGACTTAGGCTAAAATAACTATTATTTTATGCATCTTGGCTTTACTAGGACTCCACTACCAATTTTCTCCCTAAATCTTCCTTCAAAATTCCCCAAATATTGTCTTTCGTGTTATATTCGGCTCCTCCATGTCAGATTATTATTATTATATTGAGGCAATTATGAAATATGAGAGAATAATAAATGGAGCATAATTGATCTTATAACGAAGTAATTAATTATTATGATATACGACACGTGAGGTTGAATAAAATAATATATTTCGCGCCAAAATTATCTTATGTTTATTCTTCGTTTCCTATCTTTCTTAAGAAACATGTAGAACATGATACTTTATGAGTGGTTTGCAATTACGCTATGGGGGATAAAAGAGCGATAGGTAGATATTTAATTTGTACAAGAGAGCTTAGACAAAACGCTCTTGGCCCGTTTTAAAGAGGTGAAAGTTATTATTACGTTTTTAATTTTCTTCAAATACTTTCTTTTAATTTTGTATGTTTATCAAAATCGTGAACATAATAAATACATCGTGATTTGTTAAGATCTTAATGTTGACAAATCCTACTAATATTATAAATGCGAAAATTTGTATGTTTGTTTGTTACTCCTTCACGCAAACACTGCTGAACCGCTTTTCATGAAATATACACGCATAGAGAGTAACTTAAATTAACACAGGATAGTTTATATCCCGAAATAATGTGCCTATGGGATGCTATGGGATGATTCTTTATCTTCTACGGAATCGAAATTTACGCGGGTGAAACCGCGGGGCACATAATTATTGTATAATCAACGTGAAAGTGAAAATAAAATTAGCTATAAATAAAAATAATATGCCTAATTGGTAATAAAACACTTGTATCGAGAAATGTGTTTTAATATCAATTTTTTTTTATTTCATTTTTAGAGTTCCGTAACTAAATGAAAAAAACGGAACCCTTATAAATTCGTCATGTCTGTCTGTCCGTCCGTCCGTCAGTATGTCACAGCTGTTTTTGTCCGAAACTATTGGGCCTTCGTAGTTATAAACTTTGTAGGTTGTTGTATTCTGTGATCAGCTGTTCGGGTTTTGAATAAAAATAAATAAATTAAAAAATAAAGGACTATGTTTATCGGTGACCACTACATAAGGCATCTAATATAAAATTTGTTTTATCTCAATAAAATATAGTCTATGTTACTTCTTAATAGTATAGCTTTCTGGAAGTGAAAGGAGTATAAGGCTGTATCCCCAGTAAGTAAACTGTTAGCGGCCGACTGAGTGAGCAGCAAATTTGTCTCGAACTGAAATTGGAGTTAGCTGCAAACTCAGATGAATATTCGTAGATCGCAAACAAACTGTTATGTTTATTTTGCTATGAATCGGTCACTAACTGAGACAGTCGGCGTACGTAACACTGTGGACACTCTATTTCAAATATATGAATGGACGTACTAAATCGATACGCCCCAAACTCTGTCCGCCACTAAGAGGGCCTACTGGGGACCCAGCCTTATTTTGCTATGAATCGGCCACTAACTGAGACAGTCGGCGTACGTAACGCTGCAAACATAGTAAATTGAGCACAAAACTAGCAAACTGTGGACACTCCATTTTAAATATATTTACTGGCGTACTAAACCGCTACGCCCCAAACTCTGTCCGCCACTAACAGTTTGTCTACTAGGGACACAGCCTAATTGTCGAAATCGTATTTGCGAAGATCTCTTGAGAGAAAAGAATTGAAAATCTCTTCATATTATTTTAAATGTAAAATATTCTAAGGGATTTTTTCCCGGTTGCTTGATGGTAATCAGATAAGACCGCTATATCAGTTTTAATGCGAAACTAAAGTGACGCGGTTGGACGGGATTATACGTAGGACTTCATGATTTGCGGCATAAAGCCAAATTGGTATAAATGATACTTGTGTGCTCGATAAAATATGATATATAAAACTAGCTTTCTTTTTGATTATAAGTGTTTTTTTTTCTAATACTAGCTACAAAACCGATTATCCTGATAGACTGGTTGGGTGTATTTGAGTATAATTTCTAAACACTGATTGTCAAAGCAATGATACATTCTGATATATTGGAACCTAAAATTTAAATCGTTTTAACTAGATACACAACAAAATTAAGTTATAAATATTAACCCGAATATTGGTAGTGTAAAATGTGGGATGTATATACATTGGATTACAATTTGGAACGTATTTATATTATGCAAACGCCCAAAATACTGGCTGCTTCGAAACGAAACTTGTGATGATAATTAGTAACAGGAGGATAACACTTAATGAATAATTAACTTATACGTCATGGTTTCTGTATCAATGAATATTCGTATCAATATCCAGTGCAATAAAATGGGTCCTCTAGTTCTAAAGATCATCAATTTCTGATTAATTTATAATTTCCAAAATATTTTTATTTCTGCTCGCATAGCTGGCATAGATTACTTAGTTTTATGCCTAGTCAAATCCTTTTTAAAATTTATATATGAGTCTTACGAATTTTGTGAAAAAGTCAATAGAAATGTTACATAGATAGTTCGCCTGTTTTAGATCCATACTTTTCCTTACAATCAAACGGGTAGGGTTATAAGCCGTACAACACAATATATGACCTGCCCAAATCAGGGTTAAAGAAAGAAGCATGCTTTTAATATTTTCCTTTAACGGGCATGCATATTTTTCGCGTGATGTTTCCACATCACCGCGGATAATCGAATCAAAGCAGTGAAAAAGATATTAAAGTTTAAAAACCATACCATAAACAAGACATATTTCAGCTTATTTTCGCATAAACACTATTTTATAATATTTCCAATATTGGTGATAATCCTTCAGTCGTGTTCCAATTAGGTATTTATAGCTCAACAACTTTGAATTAAACTTTCTCTGCCAGTTTTCACTTCATTTGCTCCAATTTTTACTCATTCAAAGTTTTTATACTGCAGTTCTGGAATCAAATAATATTTTATACCCAATATACAACACACACACACACATATATATATATATAAATATCAATCGTAAGAAGATTATTAATTAACTTGTTTTTTATAATATTATAGGAGAAAACGAGCACTGCCGAGCCTTTTGATAATTACAAACACCATTGACATCCGCATGCAGATGCATCATCCTCCTTTCCTACTACCCTCCAATGGGCAACCTGCTGCTTTCACTGTATTTATATATATAACGATATTCGCATGAAAGACTAATAAACATAGACACAAATTTTCGCATTTATAAAAGTCGTAGGATCGAACTTTCTGGGGAATTTTAAGCTAGCTTAAGGAAAATCACATCACCAGGAAATGGGCTGAATTTTCCTAATTGTGATCTATTGACTTTAATTGACATAACTACGACTAATTGTGATCCATGGCAGTCATTAGAGATTTTTATTCTACTAATATTGTTATAATTACAACCCGCGCGCGTTAACATGGCACCTGGCTCTATTAATGACGTTTATAGTCTGAGTGAAAAAAAATATTTAAAAGTTTTTCTTAACGAAGTATATGATATATTAACATTTATTTTGTGCTAAGCCTTTATTATGATCTTATTGCTTTGGCTACACGCAACGGATGGACACATTTAGTACAGGAGATAGAGAAATAAAACTTATAAGGAATTATATGATATTCAATATATATTTATTTGTTGAAGCCTTTCAATAAATATCAATGAACATTAGATTCAAATAGAGTACAGACATAGTAAAAGGTAGTGCCACATTAGATGCTTGCAAGCAGCCGAATTGAACCGGTACAACCGGGGAGGTACCTTTCGCTTACACGAGACCGGCGTAAGACGTGAAAAGACTACGTTGCAACTTATCTTGAAAAATCAATTGGGCTACAGATTTAAAAAATGCAAAAACGCTCGTTTAGTTTTGATACAAAAAACCGAAATAGCTGCCTGGAGGGCACGCTACCTACGGCGAATGGAAGAAAATAATAATCGAGGAGCAGACAAAAAACCAGTGACATATTTGGATGAGACGTGGAAACAATCTCACTGTACAGTGATATAATGCTGGCAAAACAGCATCTGCTAGTATAAAAAAAATAGTAATTCCGGTCGTCGCTGGATTCTCGTCCATGCAGCTGGGGACTACGGCTTGATCCCAGGGGCCGAGTTATTAAAATGTAAAAATATGTAGTAGTAAGTAAGAACAAAAAAATTCGTAAGGTGGCTAAAAGTAAAATTATTGCCGAAATTGTCACCAAAAGGTATAGTAGTAATTGATATCGCTTCGTAAAATTCAGGCCAGTCGTCAATTAAATTAAATTATTTACCTACGTATAACATGAAAAAAAAAATATTAGGTATCTTAAATACGTAAATGGTACGCGAGTAAAATATTGAAACACAGCTATTTCCTAATAAATATGTAATAAAAATTGGTTATTCAATCCATTTAAAATATCTAATTTAATTGTATTAAATTAGATGTAGGTTTGATGAAAAAAATATATTTATAGATTCAGTTTTTTATGTATGGAGTGCCCCCTACTTTATTTTTTAATTTATTTATTTTTATCCAAAATTAGAATAGCTATTTAAAAAATACATCCACCTACAAAGTTTCAACTACAATCCAATAGTTTCGGAAAAAAATGGCTGTGACACACGGACGGACGGACAGACAGACGGACATGACGAATCTATAAGTTATTATTATTAATATAAGGATTTTTGTTGCAAAAGGAACAATCTAAGTTTTGAAATAAGATTTTATTATCTGATAAAGCCCTAGGACCTGCATATCGGCATGGAATATATTCATTCCGGCGTCCGTTCCACCTCAATATGCCGATGGCTGTGTTCAATTTGAATATAAAGTAGATGTAAAGTAAACACTTCCGTCGCTACTAGCTAGTAGGTTTCTCAATTGTCCCTAGTTGCCCATGTTTATTTATGAAAATATTCTTTTTTGGAATTATATAGACAATAAAATATCTTGCATCGTAAAACATTTGCATTTAATTATTTGTTGTTACAATACAATAAAATAATAACTGATTTTTATGCGATCCGGGGCTAGAACATTATGGTGGTACTATAGAACATGCTTAGTTGAACTATCTAGTGGTGTCTTCACCTAATCCACACAATCTCATGTTAACAACGATGATAATAAAACATTCCCTACAGTCCGTTTTTTTTAATTTGAGAGACAAAATTGACAGGAGCAATGTTGCTAGTTTTTTGTGATTCATAAATATCGTTGTACCATTATCAGAAAAACAATTATCGTTTTTTATAATTTATCTACACAGAAACATGAATGTGTTCTATAAAGTGAATTAATGCAATATCATTATGGTATATAAGTTTATAAGTTAAAAAAAAGCCGTAACATGCATATTCTCCAAAAAGGTTTCGTACTTTAATTTTAATTTAAACGTAATTTTCTGCGACATAATATAGTTAACAAAATCCAGTGTGATTCCTAATAAACTTATAGTTGTAAATTTATGATTGCAGTATATTTTTTAGTATGTTTTCAAAAATTCTCATTTATTTACGTTTTGTTGAAATCGGTATAATAGGCCAGCATTATACAAAAACACTGGTACCTAACAATTTTTATAAACTTGACATTTACACCTGTCAAATTAATCTCTCAAATTAAAAAAAAAACATACTAGAATGTACCTAAATTTGAAACCAAAGATTTGTAACAAAGTATAAGATCAGTAAGCAAGAAGTCAGTACTTTGTTGCTTTATGAGTAATTGTAGTTTTCTTGAAAGCTAGATATTGTGCTACAGATGGAATTATTGCTACAATGTTTCGTGTGATTTACAAAGTTGCTTGTTCCCAAACTTTATACTTGTTGTTGTTCTTGCCAAAATGTGTAATTTAAAATGAAATTGCATCGTTATTGCCTTTTCATGCAAGCCGGATGCACGGTGAAAACAAACTTACTTGTGGATACACTTCACCCGCTGAGTACCAGACAACCAGGATGTATAAGCAGGCACTTCTTGCTTTTATTTTGTCGATCATTAATGGACATAACAATCCCGCCGTTTCGTTCGTTCAAAAAGTAATTTTTGTAATTCTATTTTGAATGAAAACTTTTTCATTTTGAAACTGTTTTTATGGAAATATCATTGCCGTAAATGTAGAATGGGTAAAGTAAAAAATTAATTGGGCAAGGACGACTGGAGAGATATGTTTCACTCTACGGTTTGACTTAATTGATATCATTGTCAAGGGACAGCTTTGCTGTCGCGTTACCTACGGTTAGGTGATTTCCTGTTGTTCATTGTAGGGGAGAGAGGGAAGGACTGCGATACACTTGCATCTCAATTATTTGGATTTTTATTAGGGTCGGTAGTCACCTTCGACTGCTCGTTTAGCAAGCCTTCGAATGCTCGTTTACCTTATTATTAAAAAATAAGCCATAAATAATACGTTTTACATAATAGTACGTTTTTGACGACCAGGCTGGCGCAGTGGTACAGGGCTCGGATAAGTGGAGCATGTTGCGCCAGGGGTCGCGGGTTCGAATCCCGCCTTGGTCATGGATGTTTATATATGTATTTGTATGTATTTCTATAATAAAAATCTTAAATATATAAAATTTCTTAAATTTATTAAAACATATTAAATATATTTCCGTTGTCTAGTACCCGTAACACAAGTCCTTACGGTACTTAGCACGGGGCTAGGCTAACGTGGTGTGTAAAGTCCACAGATATAATAATAATAAGATATAATAAATTTCATGCAACTTCAATAGATTAGAAAAAATTGAAGACGGCGATGTTTTATGTGGTATTGAAAATCGTATAAAAATGTAGTCAATTTTTATTTTTTTTATTTTTAGAGATCTTTTTACATATTTTTATTAATATATTTCTTAATTTAATAAAACTAATTTATATATTTTTAGGTATTTTAAATGATATTATTGATCATTTTTATACAAGGCGTTCACAAGTATTTAAAGTCTTTCTTGCAGTGGTACGTAAAACAATCTAATTGAAAACGGAATTAGACAATTATTTGAATTTGTTTTACTTCGTACTTAAATCTGCCGAGTAAGTATATGTGGCAATGAGTTTGCAAATAAACATGCCCAATGTTTTCAAATATACATAAGCTTAAATTTAGCACACGTTAAATGCCTTGTTCCTCCTGACCTGTTTGCGAACCTGAATTATTAGTGTTCCGACATTGTACAGCTATATCTGTATCACTAAGTGTTTGTCATTACCTTTTATAGCTGGAAAACGTGTGAGTTTTAGAGTCGTCGCATAACAAATCTTTCGTTTGTAAGAGGATCTGCACAGGACAAGTAAAATTTTCTCTCTAACAAGGATAATTTTATTATGAGTTTAAATTTATCCAACTTGGTGTGTGCAGTACTGTACTTATGTGTCTGTCGGAATATGTACTTGTACGGAGTACCTGTGTGGGTGGATGCTCTCATATAGCAACAAGGCCCAGCTGTGCAAGACACAGCAGATCATAACTGTAACGGCTACACGGCGGAGGCCGTACGATATCCTGGGTGGCAGGGAAAGTTGTTCACTTCGACTTGCCGTGGAAGCTAGTGGCGAAAGTGCTTGCCCAAGAGTACTTCTTTGTAGAAGGAAGACAGCACAGGATAAGCTGAGCTCTTGCCGCAGAAGGAGCTCCAGTGCGCTGGCAAAGAGCGGAGGCGCTGATGTGGAGGTAGGAGGACCTAGCGCTGTCAGTGTACTGAGTGCGTAAAACCAGAGTACAATATAGTAAAACCGCCGCATTGCACCCGGTTCTATAACGGTTGATATGCCGGAAACGGAAACCCCTCAAATTCCGCATGATACGGCTCCTCAACGGGCAGGGATGCTTCGGTGCGTATATGTGTCGTATCGGCCAGTCCTAGGTGCACTGCCACGAATGTGGTGCTGCAGAGGATACGGGCCAACCCATCCTAGATGTGTCCCGTCGATGATCGTACAGTGCTATGATTTACAGCGGAAATGAGACGAATATACCTCTCGCTCTCGAGGGTAATCCTGTCCATTCTACAGAGTGACAGAAACTGGGAGGAGATGACCTCTTTCTGAGCGACTGTGATATCCCAGGAGGCCGCGGATAGGAGAAGAGGAATGGATTATGGCTATATGTTGGATGGGAGGGCAGCAAAGGCACTACGCGCAACTATTGCCACCTCCCTAAATGGGGCTGGGGGTGAGGATGAAACCCTGTGCTCGTTGCACGGCCCAAAAAACGGGGTCGTATCTTAAAGTCCGATTATGAGGAACTGGTCTAATGAGAAAAAATCCGAGATGCTTAGAATAGGCCGACGCAGACACCCGCGGGGTTTGATGGGCACGATGTAAATCCCACACACCCATAGGATTCCCACTCAATGGCAGTGCGTAAATGCATTACCCCTCTAAACAAAAATTAATGTACTGTACATATGTTAAAAAGTAATGTACTACTTATATAGAAAATAAAAAAGTCATTTTAGTATGTCCGAATGTTGGCTACGGTTATCTTTATAGTAGTATATACAGGAGAAACACATACGACAACTGGGGACCGGCAGAGAAGTTATTTAGTTTAATCGATATCGGTGTTCAACAGTCGGAACTTATAAAACTGCTCGCTAACTATATAACGACCAACATAATAATTTCTGAAGTTCTAAAAGTACGAAATATACGCATAAATAAATAAGTATGTTATGTAACGTAGTTATTAAATTATGAATTTATATTACTTAGACGAAATTGCCACAACTAGCATTATAAAAAAATCACAAAAAATACACATAGTTTAAAGTTACCTGAATTTACTCAGCCACCTGAATATACGGCGGAAGCCTTTAATTGTACTTGACGTAAACTGAAAAGAATTAAAATTTGGATTTTATTAGCACAATATAAAATCTCGGTCGGCATAAGCCATTCTTCGTGGCCGGATATTGGAGGCCACTCAGCGGAAAACGCAGTCATGGGCTATAATTTAAAGGTTGCGTAATTTGTCTACTTTGTTAATGTCAAAAAGATTTTTTTGTAGGTAATGTAATATTAAATGTTAAATAAATGGAGGCACTATTGAGTAATATATATAGCTGTAATGTTAAATAATTTTAATAAATTATAAATGCCACAAAACCAGGCGTTCTGATATCTGTATTTAATACTGAATGATAATTTTACTAATATTTCACTTCGATTACATACATGGAACAAATGCTACCACCTCGTTGTTGTAGGGGCGGGGCTTGCGTGCCTATGATCCCCAAGGCTATGCCGGACAGGGCTACTCATACTGGACAGACTTAGGAAATAGGGGGAAAGACCAGATTAAGAGCAGCTCAACTGGGAAGTGCCTCCACCACTCCCTCTGAATTAGCAGATGGCGGCTTGAATTAGGACAACCAGCATGGCGTGCTACCCATAGGGGTTTAATCGATAGGGGCAACCCAATACCCGAGCCCGACACTGTACCTGATTGAGCCATCTGAGCTCCTGGGTAGCCAACGTAATGGCATTCCTCTGAGTTACCCAAAAAAAGGGCATAGGAAGCATAAATTATACGAGACACGTGCACTCATGCTATGTAGCTTGCCCTATCTAGGAAAGTGCTGTCATCATATTGCATCGAAAACCGAGCGTCGAATGAGGTCACTGAAATGTTTACCTACTATGTAATTAAATGGACATTACGATGTCAATCAGCTTCCACCAGACAACCGCGTCATTTGGTCGACATGGACTACGTTCTAGTGACGATTCATTCAACGCTAAAATTCTTTCAGCAGCCTATAACTGTATTTGTATATATACATTTTGCATAATATTACCTCGTGTAACCTTTTGACATAACTGACAACGAAATTGCCCTCACGTTTCAGCGTATAAGATAGATTGTGGTCTTTAAATTATAACACATTTTATCTGTTTTGGGTCTGACTCCTTTTCGCCATACCCAAAGGGGCTGAATCACGTAGAAGGTCATTTTTCAAAGTGATAACATGTGGGCATTATGAATAGACGTTTATGAAATATATAAATGATAACATTTTTTTCTAAAAAAGTATACTTGTGACGTAGTCATTTTGTGGCTTATTAACTTTTATATGAATATTTCACGAAAAAGATGGCAACATGATGGCATCGGCTACTTCTCATTTTGCGCCTTAACTTAAAATACGTGTAAATAACCTCTACATCCAAGGTTTTTAAAAAACCTTAGCAACCCTAAGAAGCTAACAAAGTAATAGTAAAAAACATGTAAATTATAGTTCCCAGTAACAATAGGTCCTAATAAGCATATGGCCTGTAAATATATACTTCTTAGTAAAATTCTTCGGAGCATTTGGAATCTCAGATGTCTATACATGAAAGACAAAACTCCCAAATTCTTTTTATTCCCGTACCTAAAACCAGTACGCACGTGTAATCACAAAGAGTGAGGACGGCACTCAGAAGCATCATAAAGCGGTTCCAAGTAGGTACACTACGCTCATTAATTATTCAGTTGGTCAGCAAAGACATTTCTCGCTATACAACAATGCGATGAAGTATTGTTCGTTTTTCGACAGGCAGTACATTATGTGAAAAAAAAATCAGTGAAATAAGGAAACAGCCAATTTTTATTTATATTGCTTTTAATTTCTCTGACATGAATTTCCAGAAATACTTATACTATATTAGAACCTACTCATTATATTATATTCAATTCGATTAAGTTATAATATAATTAAAGTAGACAAATAATTCAAGTCATTTAAAACCGATTTAGCCAAACTTCGACGTATCAACAACTAAATCTCATAAGGTCACCGATCTTTGCTTACAAGTGAAACGTAATAGACGCGGTAAATGTCCTTGAATTATCTTGGATTTGTGTTAAAGTCGGATAAGCCGGCTTTACTTTGAATTTACAATTGTAAGCGTTGTAAACTAGCTTGAAGCTCATATAATAGTACGGATAAGCAATTACGTTGTTATGTACAAGAATGAAGCACAAGAATAAGAGCTTCTCAATTTATTGATGTTTACATAACTTAAGAGATAAATAAGTGATCAAGTTATTTCGTGTCGTCTTGCGGATATCAAAAGATATGCCATAGTAAAATAATTTTCAGACTTTACCACTTTTACCGAATTCATTGATTTGGCTTTTAAACTCGTGCAAACCTACAAACCGTACAAAATATACCATCAGAGCTAGTTTCACAGTTAGGTCAGCTCGAATCGCCTGAAATTTATAACAGTTAGTGCACACTGCATGCTTGCATGCAGCCGAATTTGGCCGGCACGACCTCCTCGAAGTACCGCTCGCTTACACGAGACTGGCGTGAAGTAACAGTTGTGCGGTCGCGTTTCGTGCGGTGTGTACATAGCCGGTGGCCCATGGAAATGGGAGGAAAAAGGAGGGCAGCGCATCTTCATGGCCTATTATGTCTATGGACGTAGGTAGTTACGAAGATGGCTACGACTGCTCGTTTGCCACACTATACCATAGAACATACATTAAAGTACGAAACAGTATAGGTCGAAAGAATGTATAATGAAAATGGATAAGGACCAAATACTAAAAATGGATAACAGTTCATGATCTATACGTTTTTGAATTTGTGTGCTTTTTTGGTTATTTAACGTCACGTAAAAATGACTGAATTTATTTTGTTGCAAACTGCATTAATCTGATGAGAAATTATCCGCCCGGGTGGGATGTATGCGGGCTATAAAATAATTCATAGTTATTTGTAGGACACAACTAGTAGACTTACAAATAATTACTTAAATGGTGAATTTAATTAAGTAGATGAATACTATAGATATTTAAATAAACAACTAACTACACAAAATTGTAAGAGATATCATTCTGATTCGCCCCAAAACCAACAAACGTTTGACTTATAGATTATTTGAAATATCTTTTAATATTCTATTTAAAAATAATAAATTCAAGCGGACACTGTTTAAAATATAATAGAATTTTCAATTTTTTTTTATTTTTTTATATTTTATTTTTAAAAAATTACCTGCTTGATTTTAATACCATTAAAACCCGCCATCTTTATTTTCATGAAATTGTAAATGGCTCAAATAATTTGATAGTGTCGCTCAATTTGCAAAAATGTCTTAAATAAAAAAGCGAACGCTGTACATGTTGAAGATTTTGTTAAATACTTATTAAATAACTACAACACGTATGTGATAGATTTTAAAAATACAAATTCAATGGACGACCATTTGGTGTGGACTTCTACGTATCAAACTACAAAAAAAAATTTATGTAATTGCTTACAGAGCTACCAGACATTAATCGGCGGATTTACTTTTCGTTGTGGATATTTATTGAAAAGTACGACTGTGTCGAATTGGGCCGGCACGACCGGGGAGGTACCTTTCGCTTACACGAGACTGGCGTAAAATGACAGCTGTGCTGTCGCGTTTCGTGCGGTGTGTAAGTAGCCGGTGGCCCATGGAGGTGGGAGGAGAAAGGAGGGCAGCGCATCTGTATAGCCTCTTTGCGGATGTTTGTGGGCGTCGGTAGTCATGAAAATGGCTCCGGCTGCTCGTTTGCCCTCCTATATCATAAAAAAAATTTGAATAAAAGTAAGTAAATAATGCTCATATTACGCCATTGTCTCTAAAATGGCTGGAGTATGAAGTTAGTATAAAATGTTTGAACGTCAAGACGGCTTGTTTGTATTACAAACAGCGTTGATCCGTATCAGTTTATAGTAAACATGTAATTTGAATTGCCCCTTTCAGTACATCTTCCATTTTTTTCCATTTCACCTTTGGCATACTACTTTTTTTTCAAAATAACATTGTTATTAAAAATAACCTCAAAATCTGTTGCTTTTTTTTAAAAATAAATGTGTTCTGAAAAGTGTCCGTCAAGAAACTTTGTACTTATGGGATAATAAGTACAATTAACAACTACAAAATTAATTTATATAATAATAAATAATATATTAATTTATATATAACTACAAAATTAATTTTATATCTAAAGCATATGTACCTACACTGCGCGCATTACTTGTGAACAAACACAAAGAAATAGAAAGAAATAATCTTTACGGATATTGCCTGGTTGCCCCAAAAACTGTAGTTGGAATGATCGAATAGTCGAGTTTTTAGAAAAGGACAAATCGTTTTGGTCCTTTAGTAACTAGTTGGCCAAAGTCGTAGTTGACCGATCTCTATAAAACATATATAAACAAATGAATGATTAAATTTTGTTCGAAATAATAAAATAAATCTTTTGAAACCATCCTGACAGAAGTTGAAATGTTAAGGCGTACAGTTGGCTTCAATTCAAATTCTCTTAGTTTCGTAGTCTGTGTAGCCATTGTTGTGCGCCTCGCGAGATATTCCTTACAGGCTGTTTTATATTCAAGACACCTTATCTTGTGGCGCGTTTCAAGTTATATGATTTACTAGCGGACGCCCGCAACTGCGTTTACATGAATTCGTTTTTTACTGCAATCGGTTAAAAAGTATTTTATAGCCTTCTTCTTTAAATAGACTAACTAATACTAAAAAAAATATGAAACCGGAGCAGTAGTTCCAGAGATTAGCGCTATCAAACAAAGAAGCTCTTTAGCTTTATATTATTAGTAAAGATTTCATATCTTAGGGTTGAAATGTGCTTTATCTTATTAAGATGTATGTCGTATATCTTTGGATTAATATTCCCTCGTAAACGTAAACATTTGCCCCTTTATTAAAAAACATAGAATAACTGTTCCCAAGCTAAACTGACATCTGTCAAATTCCATATTAAAAACACATAAAAACTATGGAATTTGACAGATGTAAATTTATTACTAGGCTAATTGTTGGATAAAATTATTCTATATTTATTAATAAAGGGGTTGGAGTATAACAAATATGTTAACACCTACTAATTTGTGTACGAGACAAAACAATATCAAATTAAAAAGGTAGACATTCTTCATCATTGTGGAACTAGTTACCTCTTTATCACATAATTTTTCATAAAATACGGCTATATGTAATCTGTTTCGTATTTCAAGCTATTTATTAAATCATAAATAGTCCAATAAAAAAACATATTTGTTTGTATTTTAAATAAAATAACAGAATGACGCCTGTTGAAATAATGGTGAACAGCAATTAATGTCGGACTGCGGGATTTTTGTACAACTTCTCTAGGGTTCCATTTATCATACTCTTTTCTTGAGTACTCGATACGCACTTTATTTGACCCGCTGAAGGTATTCAAAGGATACATCTAGAAGTTATGAATCGTGTAGTATGCACTAAGAATAATGGCTAAATGTGTGTTGAAGTAATTAAACCAAAATTTTGCTTATGTAGATAAGACAATAAAGCAGAATTGTATGATAGTGCGAGTGAGATGTATACATTTACGCCCCCTCTACATTTACGTATTGAGAAGCTAATGAGTTGTCGGAAATTGAACAAAAGTTCAGTAACGTGCAATAGAAGTAATAATCGGAAACGTCAGACTATTATTACTTTGCATAATCTGTGTTCTTAGTTTGATTATAATTTGAATCATACACTTTTTTACCTTAAAATAAAAAGAAGAACGTATAAAATTTAGGCGCCACGGTAGGTGACGGCTGTCCGGTCATACCTGCTCTATGCATCTGCTATGCTGCGATGGTGGTCTACGTACGACTTTTATTATTCACTAATACGCAATATACCACCATAAATGCATTATAATATATTGTCGTACTTCGTTTTGTTTATGGCCCGAACAATAACGAACATTTTACGAGTTCCTTTATACTCTCCTTTATACTCGCTCCGTGTATTAAATTGTAAAATTTGCACGCCGCAGTGAACTTTAGTGCTGTGACAGTAAAACTGTTAAAAGCAGTCGACTAATTATTGTTTGTATTTTATTAAATTCTTAAATTATTCTCAACTGCTGTGTTCTACCGTGAAACCGTGCATGAAAGGATTAAAATAGCTTTCTGCTATACCAGATTATAGTCATAATCAGAATTGACTTTCAGACAGAATTGTTAAATTTACCAAGGGTATAAAATATACCTAGTGCAAACACTATCTCTAGACAAAAATGGGCTATCAAGGGAAACGCATCTCTGAATCCAGCTTGGATGGGCAGGATTTGAGAACCTTTCCGAAGTGTTTAAAGATAGTAGCCAGTTGTTTGAAAAATGTGTCTTACTTGTTATGACTTATGGCTCGGAAATAAGCACGATCACTGCACAGACTATCCAACAACTCTAAGTTGTGTAACTCTAAGTCACACTGAAAACCATGGAGCACGCTATGCTCGGTATCTCCATCCGAAACAAAATCCGCAATACGGTCATCAAGAGCCACACGAAAGTCACTGATATAGCAAACAACATCACACGTAAAAAGTGGGAATGTGCTGGCCACGTTGCAAGAAAGAACGGTGGGGGATGGAGCACTAAAGTGTCGGAATGGAGACCCCGCACCGGCTACAGAAACGTGGGCCGACAAAATATGGCG
>LUGF01025361.1:1063351-1073698 GCA_001625245.1 Calycopis cecrops
GTAAGTAGCCGGTGGCCCATGGAGGTGGGAGGAGTAAGGGGGGCAGCGCATATGTATATTCTCTATGCAGATGTCAATGGGCGTCGGTAGTCATGAAAATAGCTACAACTGCTCGTTTATAGGGGGGCTATACCATAAAAAAAAAATTTAATTCTCTAAAATTAACTTGATTACTTTGGACTACTAATATTACCGTTATAAAATTATATTATCCTATAAATTACGTAAATCGTTTATTAAAATATCCTACATTCATTAAATATCTTAAGGCGATAAAGCACGTTAAAACATAATAAGATTCTCAAAACAAGGGTCTTTCAAAGTTTGAGAATACCTTTTCCTTGATATTTTAAAGGGATATTTAGAATTTTCTCCTTTGTTCTTTTGACGATATAAATATAAAACCGACATAAAGAAACATTTTCACATAATGAGAAATACACAAACAAAGTTCTCAAAATTAATTGAGTACTTATTGATCATATTTGTATACAGAAACGTATTTAATCACTTAAATTATTTCAACTTATAACACAATAGTCGCAATTCGCATGTTGTAGGATACGTAGCAATATCGAAAGATGTCCCCACCAACGTTTGAATGAAGTGAATCTGTATAAAATATACTAAGAAAATAACGTTTGAGACTAGGGCTGCCAGATCCAGGCTGATCATTTCCTGGACATTTTTGGTGCTATGAACGAAATCAGAGTTTTGGTCTTCAGTCTGAGACTAAACTAATTAGGAATTACCTAGAACTATGGTTAATAATAATATTACTTTTTTTTGAAAAATCTTTAATTACTTTTTTAAACTGTTAAATACAAAATAATGTAATTCAACTTTTGTGGTTTCTTTGTGTGTAAGTGACCTTTTAAGGCTTAAATATTAAATATCAATATCAAAAATTTTATCAATAAAAAGAACTTAATTCAGAAACTGAGAAACTCTTTCAGACTAATCAATTAAATTTTTAAAAAAGATCAACTTTAAGTATTTTGTAAAATAAAAAAAAATAAAACAAAATATATTGAACACTTTATAATATTATATAATATATAAAAAAATTGTAGATAATAATCGCATTGTAATATAATATTAAAAACTAAACAAATCTTTCAGGTTTTATTTAAACTTTGATAGACAATCAACATTATTATTATTAACTTTAAAACAAATTAACGCCTCTCTTTGACTAATAAACTTAATATCATCATCAAATCGACATGCGAAAATATTTTTTTTTAATTATCTCTAGTATAGTCACTTTAAAATTTTTGGCCGTTTCGCTTTGCAAAACAGATAAAATTTCTGAGCATGACTCAGTATAATTGACACAAGTTTGCAGTTTAGATTTTATTATATCCGAAGACATTCTGATTCACCTTTTGCCCATTAAATAAGTAACAGGCTAAAAATTATTTCGCAAACGGCGTTGCTCGTTGGAATTGGCAAAATAAAATCAACAATTCTCTTTAGATTTACAAAATCATTAGAAACATTTGTTCTAAAGAAATGGGTCTAGATTTTATCGTTTGGTAACCTTTTGGAATGATTTTGAACAAGTGAACTCTGTATAAAAAATTCAGGATATTTGGAGAGCATTTCGCGGGTCATTTTCAATTCCTGTGATTTAGGAGACAAAGGTCTTTTTAGGAGACAAAAACTATTTGTGAATTCCATCAGACCCAAAATAATATCTGTCTTCTAAGTAATAGATGGCACTTTGCAAGAAAATATGTGTCTGTGACTTGAATCTATTCCTTCGATCTTCGATAAGGGTTTTAAAAATACAGCCCCTAGTATCGTAACTTTGTAATACTAGTGTTTTTAGGGTTCCGTATCTCAAAGAGAAAAAACGGAACCCTTATAGGATCGCTTTGTTGTCCGTCTGTCTGTACGTCTGTCAAGACCTTTTTCTCTAAAACGCGTGAAGAGATTAAGCTGAAATTTTTGTCAAATACGGAGGTCAGTTACGTCTTGCCTTGAAAAAATCACACTTCTAAGTTAACGCAATAAAAAGTTATAGCCAATTATGGACAAATTTTGTATGAAAACGTACCTCGTCGAAAACCAAAAATTATCGGGTACTTCCCGTTGACCCGGAGTAGTGAAATTTGGCAAGAAGTAAGAACTTATAGCACATATATAGGAATAAATCTGAAAACTAGTAAATTATATGTAGATCATTGGAAAAATCATTATCAACTTATAACTGTAAGGCGCCTACTAAATGTGTGCCGCAACCGCCTAATTGGCTATAAGTTTTTATTGCGTTAACTTAGAAGTGTGATCTTTGTCAAATTAAACGGCAGGCGTAAAGTTACAATAATTGAAAGCCATGCATTACGTTTGGATTGTTCTTCCCATTCATACGGAACCCTCGGTGTGCGAGTCGGACTCGCACTTGGCCGGTTTTTTATTTTCGTTCCGGGACAGTAAAGTTAAATTACTAGACACGGGACATAATGAAAAAATCCCGGACAATCCCTGAACTATCTGGCAACTCTATTTGGGACCGATATCTGCTGAACGCAGGTGTTCTATTGATAGAATACTTGTATGTTATGGTGGCTACTCTATTGATTTCTTTACGATATATTTTTCGTATTAAACATTTTCTATTTCTTATCTTCCTCAACCAGTTACGTTTAATCGCTTATCGGTGAGGGGTTTAAAAATATTTCTGTATCACGTAATAACGCATGCAGCTACAGAAAGCATATCTTGTTAGAGGTTTAGTATCTAGTTATCTAGTACCAGGTTATCTTGCAGCCGAATTGAGCCGTCATAAATAATAATATACTCGTATCTTTGTATAGTGATTTGGTAAAATATTCACGGATGTCTCGTCGGTATTCTCCTTTGTAAAGGAACGCGTCGCCAGCATACTGTAATCTGTGAAAAAAATAATTAACATGGACTCACGAGGTGCAGTGCATGACAAATTAAATGGATTCTCTTCACAATACATCATAATATTCCTTGTCATTGGCTTCGATTCAAGACTATTGTAGCATTTTTTATTTCGGGTTTTATGTAATGGTTCAATATAAATAAAAATAAAAAAATCCATGCAACCTTACATATTTAGTTGGTTAGAGAAAGACTGAGGCTGAGTGTTTCTACATACACACTTCATTACTTACATTTGTAATGATATCTCTTCTTTACATATATTTTGTCTTAATGAATATATTTATCTATATTCCTTTTTTCACGTTGCGTCGTTGCTTTATTGACTACTAAATGAGAGATCACCTCGGTAAGGGGCTCGTCCTTTCATGCAAGTTGCTAATTCCCCAAAAACGAGCGATTGTTCCTATTGAACGACGGAGGAATGTTATAAGAGAATAAACGAAAAAAAAAGCAAAACGTGTAAGTGAAATAGAATCGCGTACAAATGAATCAAATAAAATTCTTATTAGAATGAACTGTTTGTATTTTCTTGACAATAAATTTAAACAGGACAATGAAAATAAACTAAGTAGTTTATCCTTATTAGGATAGTTATTTGTATTTGCTTGAAAATAGATTTAAATAGGACAATAAAATGAAACTGAACAATTCCAAGCAATTTCCTTGTTATCTTTTAATACCTTCCTCCAGACATCACAGCTAAGCTTTTTTTAAAGTTAGGCAGTTTCATCTAGAGGATTTTGATAGTTAGCTTAACCAACTCTAGCTCTAACTGCAAATCGAGTCCTGAAAATTGAGCTTCATTACAACAATTGGACAAAATATTCTTGGAGATAGGATTACGAGATTATCAGACCAATAAACTATTCTCATTGTAAAATGAAATTCGTTTTATAGCCTAATTCAATAAGCACAAATCGTTTAAATTGTCTAACTCTAATAAATATATAATATTATGTAGTTATTCCTAATCTCATTGATACAGTCTTAACTTATCGTTATTAATCATCGCCATTGCCAATAGTCTGTATATTATATACCAGTGCAAGATTGATTATAATAGTTTTTACCCCTACGGGACGCCATGAGTAAAAATTTTCAAAAATGTTGATATTTTGTATTATTACTAGATCATAAATCACAATAAATGTAATTTAATATGCAGCCTTTAAAAAGTAAAATACCTATATGATTTATTATTCTTTTACCACGCGGTCACAAACTCATTACCGGTAGATGCGCTATTGTTTTTGTTCAATATGATAAGAAACAAAATTTCATGTCACCAAATTTTAGTAACGTTAACTTTTAGAGTCCCTACTAGATATCGAATGAGCCCGGCTGATTAAAGGCGACCGGGCGCTCGATCACGTGATGATACAGCGTGTACGACGTGAGAAAAAACTTTAAAAAAATCCTGTGCCTAAACAATAGTTTTAGTTTAAAATAGCTCCGATTGATTTGATTTTTATTCTGTACCCTGAAAATGATACACAAAATTTGTGGTTTCATTTAATGCCTCACGCTTCTATCAAACATATATATATATAGAATTATTTTCTTATTTTAATCTTTTGTAATAACATTTTTTGTAATATATTGATTAAATTTCGTAATTAGCTAATATTGTTGTCCTCAAATTATTAATTTGTTATTTTTTTTATTGTAGGTATTAATTATTAATACTATTATTATTAATATTATTAATTTGTATTTATTGTATTTTAGTTTTAAAAACATTAATTAAAATATGGTTTGTTACCATCATCAAACTGTAAAATATTTTCAGCTATACAATGTATTAAAATATTAGAGCTATGCTAAAATTGCTGATGAAATACGTATTAAATTTTGAGATAATTTATTATACCTTAAAGTAAAAATCCCTGTAGGAATGAAAATATGAACGAGTACAATATAATTTATCTCTCATGGGATGAAGTTCAAAAGTTATTCATAAATGTGTCTGTCTTAAATATTTGTTGCCAAAAAGAAGTAAGTTTATCACCAAGTTTTGAGAAATTTGCAAACAATCGCAGCGGCTAAGTGAGATTTACGTCCCACGCTACCCGTTAATGTATGAGCATTTATTATCCACGTAGTTTGCAACAGATTTTACCCTCCAATTTGCTCTCACTTTAGGAACACCTGCCATCAGACAGGCGAAAAGAGCTAACCAATATTTTAGATACAAGTAGATCATGATCATGATAATAGAAATAATGTCAAAGATAATTATAATTACGATAAACAGCATCGTCTAGTTTCTATTTAAAAATTAATTATCTCTTTTAAGTGACGGATCCAGTAAAGAGCTAAAAGGTTCTAACTCTTTTAAAATCTCCTATTTCCTTTAATTTCTGTTGTTATGTGCAGTTTTGAATTCCTCAATAAAATCTAATTTACGGCTTCCGAATGTTGACTTAAATGGTAAATATAAATCATATCATTGTTCGATGGTAGAAACTAGAATAAATAAAGTTTTACAGATATATTAGGTTGTAATCGTGAAAGATTATCTCATAAAACTCAGGCACCTGATCTCACTGTTGCGCACACCTGTCACAAGGTATTTTACCTTTGTTAACGCTCTCGGACATGTACGAGTAGAACGATTACTAGTATTGGGAGTTGAGAAATTGTTATTAGTCTATTCATTATCATCAGTACCAACACCATCGCAGACTTTCATATACACTTATTTACATTATAAAAAAATAATAATAGATTAAATGTTACATATATGATTAAATACTGCCCGGTTGGTCTTAATAGCGAGATAGAATGTTTTTTATTTTCAGTAGTTTCAGTTTGTTTCAGTAGTGTCATTGGTAATGAAGTAATCCACGGGTAATTTTAATGTATGAGTTAGAACAGCCAATAAGAATAGTAGTGCTATGGGAAAGAAAACCCGTGACACTACCGGTAGTGCCACGGAGTAGTGCCTACGGAAATATATGGAAATATAGATACCAATAACATCTGAATTAGAAACAACGTTATAGAAACTTTACTCTTTAGATGCAATCATTATTCTGATATCTTTGCGAAACAAATATTACATTCTTTTCAAACGTAAGTTCTATACTTATATAATGAATATGGGTAATGTGTGTCCAATTATTTACTGAATATGACTAACTTCAACGGAACTTAAATTTGGTTTTAAAAATTAATTTAAAGTTAAACTCGTCCAGTTTTCAGTTTACAGAAGATTCTGACGTCAAGTTACCGCTTGAGTTCTAAAGCCTTCGTACAAATAACAAAGAGTTAGTAAGATTGAACAAAAATCATATCTAATTCTGTAAGAATTGTAAATATTAAATAGGAGGGTTCACTGATCGGCACAGGCAGGCAGCTCACAATATTTGGTTAGAAAATAACTCAAATAGTGACTGTCCTGTACTGAACTGTGTGTGAGGTTTTATATTATGATAATTTCAAATCATTATTAGACATCTAATTATCGGGACCAACGTGAAATCCTTTTACAAGATGTTTATTTCCTCATCGCATTGTTTTCACAAATCAGTGCTTAACGGTTCGTTTTAAAAGAGTAGTTAGACCACACTACTATTCAAAAACAAACATTTTTTTTATTAATTTATTTAAGGTCGTTTTATAACAACTCAACAAACATTTATTTAATTGATTTTTCAATATAAATTATATCTACATTACCCAGGTAAAAGTAATGAAATTAGTTTTTTTTGTTAGTGTACATTTACAAAAGCTTTTTAGATTATGTTGGTAAAACTATTACGCAACGATAAGGGCGATTCGAATGAATGCACTTGCAGTCATGTCCTTGTGATATTTCATCGGATACCGCATTGCGGACGCATCCTTTGTGTTCCGATCCTGATATTAACGGCTACGAGAGCGAGGACAATAATTACCATATATTAAACACGTTCTTGTTTTATGGAAGAGAGTAATTCATTTGTATATACTTTCATAAAAGATTGTATAAAATTACTAGCTGCGCTCTGCGGTTTTACCCGCGTAAGTTTCGATACCGTAGAAATATCGAGATGAAAAATGGATGTTGGCCGATTCTTAGACCTGCCCGTATGCACACAAAATTTCATGAGAATCGGTCGAGCCATATTGGAGGAGTTTTGAAACTAACATTGTGACATGAGAATTTTATACATAAAAATATATGTTTATGGCTTTGCAAATATATGTTAATATGATCTTCGATAGTTAATAATTCTCACTAGAAACAAATTTATATATTTTCTAATTTACCTTCTACTCTTTTATAAAACGGGGGAAACGTGCGAGAATCCATAACACATCGATACTAGAATTTTCTCATTTCCTCATCCTCGCAATAGCTTTCAGAGAGCCCTAAATTTTCTGGTAAATTATTGCACCTGTATGCGTAATGTGTGTACCATTCTTTAGCTTAATAAAGTTACATTATCAGGAAGTAACATAGATTAATTATTTTGATCAATTAATTATTTTTAGTTAATATCATGATCAATGAATTATTTTTAGTTTTGCCGCCCAACAGAATGGGCACAGGCCGATATTCCCCTACAAATCATCATGGCACTTACTCTAATGGCTTTTCCTCTTCCGACTATAAAACACATATTGTAATAAATTAAATAAACTTAATAATATTAATTTCTGTTTCAGGTAAGTGAATTTTACGTACTCACTCAAACCTGTTAAGGGTAAGTTGCATTAATATTCTAGGTACTATAACGTACTACTGGATACATGTATTTAATAAACAAGTTTCTAGTAGTAAGATAATTTAGATCCCTTGGGATAGGTCACTTCGTTTGTAATTAGTGACTTATAAAACGCAGTGTGCACCGCCGATCACCAATGTGTAATGCATCGAATTTATCATCGACTAGGCAGTTAGGCAGGACTACTGGGCCAGACGACAACGCCCTCTGAAGCACTTTTCACTTAGTGAAAGTATTCATAAGTAATTCAATTCAATTTGAAAACCATATTTTTTTAATCGTATCCCAAAAAGACCGCTTATTATAAGTAGTTTATAAGTATTTTTGTTTATATAAAAATATCTTGATAAACATACGACATAAATAAAATAAAAAACTCGGCCTCGAGTTGGTCTATGAAATAAATATCTGGTCTTAGATCCGAAATGAAAACAGGTGAAAATTGTATTTTAGAAAATTCAATATTATGTTTGTTAACGTTTATCAATAGGATTGCCACAAAAAAAATGGTCAAGGTTATGATTCATTTAAATTTTAAAATATTCATTTTTGGTAGTCATTGCGCCCATCTGTTAACTACGATGTACTCGCATATATATATTAAAATGTAGGTAAATTTATTACGAGTTAAACAATATAAAGTTCCCTGAGAAAAAATGATCAATGATAACGGTTGCCAGGCTTTGATGTTTCAAAATTGTTTTATGAAAATCTTAACTAACAATGATATCTCACTTAAACTAATTTTCGTTGAAAGTATTCATTGAGATCTACAGCATATATATTTTTTAGATTTCTCACTCTCTCATTTCAAAAGTTAGGGGGTTGGAGACACTAATTTTTCAAATTTGGAAGCGTCTATCTTTCAAACAATTATTTATTTTGATGAAAAATGATTTAAGTAACCATCAATGAAGAACAGCAATGCATCTGGATAACATCCATGCGGATGTGTATAAGAATCGAAAGTTACCAAACAATATAACTGCTTGTTTACCTCATAAGCTAGAAAAATACATTACAAATAGTTTTATTGTATACATATTTAAGCTATAATGTACAGAGCCTACTAAATCATAATATAAAGTAGCGTATACCCTGTCACTGACAGATCCGAATTATCTGATAGTGGGCAGCTGAATGCATCCAGCACACCACTTCAGTATCGAGGTCAGAATTGGATTTACCTATTTGATTTTATAGCTTGAGCTTTTAGTTGCGACAGTATCAATTATCGATTTACTGATTTTTTGCTGTTTTAGTGGCCCGAACGGAAACTTGGCTGAAACAAAAGCCTGACTTGTTTCTCGCTAAAATATGTACTGCGTTATTTCTTAATGACTGAATTATACTTAATTCAATTAAACATCCAGCCGATCTCTCCAGAAACATCTAAATAAACAAACTCTAAAGCTACGAAACATATTGTTTAATCAAAAACTGCTAATTTATTCCTTCGCAGTAAGCTACATTAAAAGCGTTAAGCTTGCTGTGATAAACTCATATTCTCGTTATGGTGTTATTTTCATATCCATTGCCCTAAATCATTACACACGGAATAAACTCGAAATATAGACTGACCCTAAGTCAAGGAAGCATTTTATGTTGTGGCTAAAAAGGTATATTTATGTGACATTTTTCCCAATGTCGATATTAGTTGTTTTATATTCAAGATACCGAGAATATTTTCCACACGAGCTTTTTAAAAGTAAAACGTTTAAGGATTTGCGAATCTGATTCCGATAAACCCAATGTCCAGTTAGGCACTAACAATTTGCGAACGAACGAAAATAAAAAAGAGGCAAGGATATCTTTCAACAATTCCTCTGAAAATATAATTCTGCCAAGTATTTTTATTACAGCCTAACATAAATCCTTGTGAAATTTATAACACTTTTGTTATTTAACAATGACATATATAAACAATAAAACGTATTCAAAATAATGAATATTATTATACGCATTATTTTGAATACAATTTCTAAACTTATTATAAGTAAGGATAAAGCTGAATTACAGAACATACTTAAAATGTTTTGTTGAAACTAGAAACAATGGTTTTACGATCTATTATTTGTAGAGAATAGGTATATTTTGACATTAAGTATCGTACAAGTTTGTCACATCCGAAAACTGCTGAAATATATTTTATAAACACAATAGAGCCATTCAATATTATTTTAGAGGATTTGATATTATTCATTGATGAAGTTTTTTTATTTTTTTATTTTTTTTTTATAATGGATAGGCTTGCGATTGCGTGGAAAGTGTCGACTTGGCCGACGATGGAGCACGCTTGCCTAGAAGGTACCTATTCACCCTCGATTTGAAGATTCCCAAGTTGTAGGTATTAGGGAATACATACGCTGGTAGAGTATTCCACATTTTGGCTGTACGTATGACAAAAGTAGATGCAAACCTCTTTGTACGTATTGGTGGAATCTCAACCATGTAGCGGTGTCTGTGCTCAGAGCGTCTACTTGTCCTATTGTAGAAAGTTGTGGGTGGAATAAGCTCGTGAAGCTCGGAAGCACACTCTCCGAAATGTATCCTGTTTAAAAAAAAAAAATTTAAACAGGTAAAAAATATACGAATCCATCAGTCAAAGAACACGGGCTTAGAAATTGTTGATAGAATCCTTAGGCGACTTAACATGTTATTAATACAGATACGAAACAAATATTTTAAAAAAATTTTTAGTGGTAAGCATAGTGCT
>LUGF01025361.1:1077229-1088494 GCA_001625245.1 Calycopis cecrops
GAATATGTATGTGTATATGAATATGTATATATATTTTCTATTGTATATATGTGTGTATGTGTATGTATGTGTATATATCTTATAGTATCTTTATTCTGTGTATTTGTGATACATTGCATATTATTTGGTTTTGCCGCCACCTTACCTCAATTTAAGAGTATGTCCTTTTTGCGATGGTTGCCTGGAAGAAATTACTGTCCAAGTAATAAGGCCGCCATTGTGTGTATTAGTTAATTACTTTTTAATGTTACTTATTTTAATATTTTATTTTCTGTATTTTGTAATATGCACAATAAAGTATATTTGATTTGATTTGATATTAAATAGGAGGGTTCACTGATCGGCACAGGCAGGCATCTCACAATATTTGGTTAGAAAATAACTCAAATAGTGACTGTGCTGTACTGTACTGTGTGTGACGTTTTATATCATGATAATTTCAAATCATTATTAGACATCTAATTATCGGGACCAACGTGAAACCCTTTTACAAGATGTTAATTTACTCTTCGCATTGTTTTCACAAATCAGTGCTTGACGGTTCGTTTTAAAAAGTAGTTAGACCACACTACTATTCAAAAACAAAATTTTTTTTTTATTAATTTATTTAAGGTCGTTTTATAACAATTCAACAAACATTTATTTAATTGATTTTTCAACATAAATTATATTTACATTACCCCGGGTTAATGTAATGAAATTAGTTTTTTTTTTGTTAGTGTACATTTACAATAGCTTTTTAGATTATGTTGGTAAAACTATTACGCAACGATAAGGGCGATTCGAATGAATGCACTTGCAGTCATGTCCTTGTGATATTTCATCGGATACCGCATTGCGGACGCATCCTTTGTGTTCCGATCCTGATATTAACGGCTACGAGAGCGAGGACAATAATTACCATATATTGAGCACGTTCTTGCTTTATGGAAGAGAGTAATTCATTTGTATACACTTTCATAAAAGATTGTATAAAAATACTAGCTGCGCTCTGCGGTTTTACCCGCGTAAGTTTCGATACCGTAGAAATATCGAGATGAAAAATGGATGTTGGCCGATTCTTAGACCTGCCCGATATGCACACAAAATTTCATGAGAATCGGTCGAGCCATATCGGAGGAGTATTGTAACTAACATTGTGACACGAGAATTTTATACATAAAAATATATTTTTTGGCGATGCAAATGTATGTTAATATTATCTTCGATAGTTAATTCTCACTAGACATAAATTTATATAATTTCTAATTTACCTTCTACTCTTTTATAAAACGGGGGATCTGTGCGAGAATCCTTAACACATCGATACTAGAATTTTCTCATTTCCTCAATAGATTTCAGAGAGCCCTAAATTTTCTGGTAAATTATTGCACCTGTATGCGTAATGTGTGTACCATTCTTTAACTTAATAATGTTACATTAACAGGAAGTAACAGATGAATTATTTTGTACAATGAATTATTTTTAGTTTTGCCGGGCACAGGGGCGATATTCGCCTGCAAATCATAATGGCACTTACTCTTATGGCTTTTCCTCTTCCCACTATAAAACACATATTGTAATAAATTAAATAAACTTAATAATATTAATTTCTGTTTCAGGTAAGTGAATTTTACGTAGGTACTCTCCTAAACCTGTTAAGGGTAAGTTGCATTAATATTCTAGGTACTATAACGTACTACTGAATACATGTATTTAATAAACAAATTTCTAGTAGTAAGATAATTTAGATCCCTTGGGATAGATCCACTTCGTTTGTAATTAGTGACTTATAAAACGCAGTGTGCACCGCCGATCACCAATGTGTAATGCCTCGAATTTATCATCGACTAGGCAGTTAGGCAGGACTACTGGGCCAGACGACAACGCCCTCTGAAGCACTTTTCACTTAGTGAAAGTATTCATAAGTAATTCAATTCAATTTGAAAATCATATTTTTTTAATCGTATCCCAAAAAGACCGCTTATTATAAGTAGTTTATAAGTATTTTTGTTTTAATAAAAATACCTTGATAAACATACGACATAAATAAAATAAAAAACTCGGTCTCGAGATGGTCTATGAAATAAATATCTGGTCTTAGATCCGAAATGAAAACAGGTGAAAATTGTATTTTAGAAAATTCAATGTTATGTTTGTTAACGTTTACCAATAGGATTGCCACAAAAAAAATGGTCAAGGTTATGATTCATTTAAATTTTAAAATATTCATTTTTGGTAGTCATTGCGCCCATCTGTAAACTACGATGTACTCGCACATATATATATTAAAATGTAGGTAAATTTATTACGAGTTTAACAATATAAGGTTCCCTGAGAAAATATGATCAATGATAACGGTTGCCAGGCTTTGATGTTTCAAAATTGTTTTATGAAAATCTTAACTAACAATGATATCTCACTTAAACTAATTTTCGTTGAAAGTATTCATTGAGATCTACAGCATATATATTTTTTAGATTTCTCACTCTCTCATTTCAAAAGTTAGAGGGGGTTGGAGACACTAATTTCTCCACTTTGGAAGCGTCTATCTTTCAAACAATTTATTTTGACGAAAAATGATTTAAGTAACCATAATATCATTTTTACAGACCTATTCATAGACACCCCTCACATACAGATTAGATGAAAAAACATATTTTTAGATTCAGTTTTATGTGTAGTGATATCACTCGCGTTTACACGAAACCGGCGTAAAGTGACAGCTGTGATGTCGTGTTTCATGCGGTGTGTAAGTAGCCGTTGGCCCATGAAGGTGGGAGGAGGAAGGAGGGCAGCGCATCTGTATAGTCTCTATGCGGATGTCTATGGGCGTCGGTAGTCATGAAAATGTCTCCAACTCTTGTTTGCCCCCCTATACCATAAAAAAGCCATGGGTAGGTATAATTATATTTTCATGTATGTGATACACATATCAACAACACACGCGACTTAAATATTTATCTAAAACAATTTAATCCCAAGAGATATATAACAATAATTATGCCGAATTTCTCATAAGGACGTAAAATGTACACTTTATCACATAGCACATTCAAGCGCCGTTGGAGCACGGCCAAGATGGAACATTCCTCCAATTTGTAGTAATTATACAATTTGTACTATAACTAGACTGTCTCTAGACATTATAGTTATAGTACAAAAGCTATGGTGTTTGTCTGAATCGGTAACAAACGGTTATAAAAATGCTGCTTCCTTACGCTGAGTTTATTAGTAGGTATTTAAATTGTTTGGTGTAATTTTTATTTTTTTATTTTTATTATATGTATATTTTATTGTAGTTTAAATTCAGCAAATGTAGTGTATTTATGTACTTTGACGACTTGGTTTAGGTAGCGGGGAGCCGCTGGATGCAAGTGGCTTGTGGCAATAGTCTATGGCGATCTATGGGGGAGGCCTATGTCCACCAGTGGACGTCGTTGCCCATCTATGATGAAGCTTCCAAAATAAAATATGTTCTGGACCGATCGATAGAGGTGGTTGCGTTTTGTTGTAATGAAGAGCAGCAATGCATCTGGATAACATCCATGCGGATGTGTATAAGAATCGAAAGTTACCAAACAATATAACTGCTTGTTTACCTCATAAGCTAGAAAAATACATTACAAATAGTTTTATTGTATACATATTTAGGCTATAATGTACAGAGCCTACTAAATCATAATATAAAGTAGCGTATACCCTGTCACTGACAAATCCGAATTATCTAATAGTGGGCAGCTGAATGCATCCAGCACACCACTTCAGTATCGAGGTCAGAATTGGATTTACCCATTTGATTTTATAGCTTGAGCTTTTAGTTGCGACAGTATCAATTATCGATTTACTGATTTTTTGTTGTTTTAGTGGCCCGAATGGAAACTTGGCTGAAACAAAAGCCTGACTTGTTTCTCGCTAAAATATGTACTGCGTTATTTCTTAATGACTGAATTATACTTAATTCAATTAAACATCCAGCCGATCTCTCCAGAAATATCTAAATTAACAAACTCTAAAGCTACGAAACATATTATTTAATCAAAAACTGCTAATTTATTCCTTCGCGGTAAGCTACGTTAAAAGCGTTAAGCTTGCTGTGATAAACTCATATTCTCGTTATGGTGTTATTTTCATATCCATTGCCCTAAATCATTACACACGGAATAAACTCGAAATATAGACTGACCCTAAGTCAAGGAAGCATTTTATGTTGTGGCTAAAAAGGTATATTTATGTGACATTTTTCCCAATGTCGATATTAGTTGTTTTATATTCAAGATACCGAGAATATTTTCCACACGAGCTTTTTAAAAGTAAAACGTTCAAGGATTTGCGAATCTGATTCCGATAAACCCAATGTCCAGTTAGGCTGTAGGCACTAACAATTTGCGAACGAACGAAAATAAAAAAGAGGCAAGGATATCTTTCAACAATTCCTCTGAAAATATAATTCTGCCAAGTATTTTTATTACAGCCTAACATAAATCCTTGTGAAATTTATAACACTTTTGTTATTTATGGTGCTCCCACACTGCTGTTACAAAATGTTTACTAACGTTAGTAAACATTTGTTTACAAACATTTGATAACAAATGTTAAAAAATGTTAGACAATGTAAGGAAACATCTTTGAACAAAATAACATTTAATAACAAAATAAAACATTTGTTACCTTTTGCTTGTAAACATTTTATACAGGTAATGTCTAAATCCTTGAGATAGTCTGTGGCACTATATTTTTCTCTAGCTTTTAGCGTTTTGCGCATCCAATAAGAGCGCTTTTTCTTTTTTTGTAAACAAAAAAAGTAAGCTATTCCAATGAGCAAATCTTCATCCATTTTCGTTACCTTGGAACTCAAAACCAAACTGCGAGCCAAAAACGTTATAAAATGTTAGTAAACATTTTCCGCCAGTGTAGGAGCACTTGTAACATCTAACATTTTCTAACAAAATATAACAATTTCTAACATTTGTTAGCAATTGTTTTAGTGTTACAAAATGTTTGTAAACATTTTGTAGCAGCAGTGTGGGAGCACCATAACAATGACATATATAAACAATAAAACGTATTCAAAATAATGAATATTATTATACTCATTATTTTGAATACAATTTCTAAACTTATTATAAGTAAGAATAAAGCTGAATTACAGAACATACTTAAAATGTTTTGTTGAAACTAGAAACAATGGTTTTACTATCTATTATTTGTAGAGAATAGGTATATTTTGACATTAAGTATCGTACAAGTTTGTCACATCCGAAAACTGCTGAAATATATTTTATGAACACAATAGAGCCATTCAATATTATTTTAGAGGATTTGATATTATTCATTGATGAAGTTTTTTTTATTTTTTTTATTTTTTTTTATAATGGATAGGCTTGCGATTGACCAATGCCTCACCTGGTGGAAAGTGTCGACTTGGCCGACGATGGAGCACGCCTGCCTAGAAGGTACCTATTCACTCTCGATTTGAAGATTCCGAAGTTGTAGGTATTAGGGAATACATACGCTGGTAGAGTATTCCACACTTTGGCTGTACGTATGACAAAAGTAGATGCAAACCTCTTTGTACGTATTGGTGGAATCTCAACCATGTAGCGGTGTCTGTGCTCAGAGCGTCTACTTGTCCTATTGTAGAAAGTTGTGGGTGGAATAAGCTCGTGAAGCTCGGAAGAAGACTCTCCGAAATGTATCCTGTTTTAAAAAAAAAAATTTAAACAGGTAAAAAATATACGAATCCATCAGTCAAATTTAATTATATCAAGAGTTTGATGTACATTGCACATTGCCAACATTTAAGTAGTGCACTTCAATTTATACGATGAATAAAACAAATAATTATTTTTTGCAGATACCGCGCCTCCAATAAACCCATAATCGAATTATTGTGTTTCGTTTATAATTTAATAACAGGTGTATTAAATATTTTAGTGCTACTTGTGTATTATTTTAACTGTAATTGAAAACAGATATTAATTAATTTATATTTTAAAGTTATAAAATAAATTTATTTATTTTGTACTATATTCTACAACATTATTTGTATTTTCGATACAAACAGGAATGGGCGTCAGTGGTCATGAAAATGGCCCCGACTGCTCGTTTGCCCTCTATGCCATAAAAAAATCTAAATGCGTATTATAAACGGTTATGTCGAAACAATGAGTGTTTTCGCATAATGATTCAACATCACCACTAAGAATTCCAGTAAGTCAGTAGATTATAGGTACTTAGTGAAAAATATATTGCACTTTATAAATCATGTGCAGATCAATTTCATCTAATTCCTGCACAAACACTATTTTATATTTCCGTTCTTGCCGACAAACCTCCAGCCGTGTTCCAACTATTTAGAACTTAACAACTGTGCATCAAACTTCCTCTGCCAGCCTACACTTCATTGATTCTAATATTTACCCGTTCAAAGTTATTTACTGCAGTTATAAAGTCGAATAATTATAATATTATATACCTCTTCATAGTATAAAAAACCGGCCAAGTGCGAGTCGGACTCGCGCACGTAGGGTTCCGTACCATTATCTACAAAAACGGGAGCTTTACTTTTGTATGGGAGCAAAAAAATCACTATTATTGTATGGGGGCCCCCTTAAATATTCATATTATTTATTTTTTTAATATTTGTTGTTAAACAGAAATACACCATCTGTGAAAATTTCAACTGTCTAACTAACATAGTACATGAGATACAGCCTGGTGACAGACGGACGGACGGACGGACGGACGGACATCGGAGCCTTAGTAATAGGGTTCAGTTTTTACCCTTTGGGTACGGAACCCTAAAGACTATCAGCCGTGAGAAATGCATAAATTACCCTTTTTATAGTATAACCGTCGATAGACACCCCTGGATATTAGAATGATTGTCCGTTGTAAAGAAAAAATGGTTTCATTGGCATACTTTTAACGCGAGTAAAACCGAGATATGCTACTGATTCCTTATTATTACTAATTGCAACCGAAAAGGACTGACTGGAAACCGAAAAATATCTGGCACGGCACAGCCTCGATTTAAATAAGCAACAGCTACTCTGTCGCATTCCGTGCTATTTGTGCGGTTAGCAGCTAGTGGGAAAACGATCCCCGTGCAGTGGCCGGAAAAAAATATAGTAAATATAGTATAATTTGGCTTATTTAATACTTTTTATCCAGGAAAAATCAAAATTATCTTAGATATATTGTAATATAGAGACACAGCTTTTTATACCGATTATACCGATTGATATGACATGATATAATAAAAAATGATTATTCAATCCATTTAAAAGTTCTTATTTAATTGTATTAAGTAAAATAAAAAGTTTGACTTTTTAATATAAGATTTTATTATCCGCTAAAGCCCTGGCCCTGCATTTCGGGATGGAATATATTTATTCCGGCGTCCGTTCCACCTCAATATGCCGATGGCTGTGGTCAATTTGAATATAAAGTAGATGAAGAAAACACTTCCGTCGCTACTCGCTATTCGCTATATGTATTTATGTATATTTGTGAAAATATTTTTCTTTGGAATTTTATAGACAGTTAAATGTCTTATATCCGTAAAACATGGGTATTTCTTTAGATTTGGCGTTTGTCGGCGTCGTGCCCATCATCTAAATATACACTCGGGTAACCAATGGTATTTAGAAAACGTAGTCACTTCCGATTCTAGTTCTAGAAAATCTTTAATGTATTTTAATTAAATTAATAGCCAAAGCTCAGAGTATCGCTTTGTCAGCATTGTATTTATAAGTATTTATTAGTGTAAAGATTATTAGATGAGATAAAAGCAGGTTGAATGTATGCCTTTTCTCCGAGCCTAGCCTGCCACTAGAGGGATTATGTTGCTTGCAGATCCGGGTCCCTTTAACTATAGAGGCTGAAGGTGCCCGGACTCCTAGTTAACATACGTAAATGTATTCCCCAGTGTCAACTAAAAAAAGAAAAAAGGTGGAATGCATGCGCCCTACCCGAACTTTATATAATAAAATATTAAAAAGGCAGACTTGTGAAATTAAATGAAACAGAACCCTAAAATTGAGGTCAGTCAATGCTATAATAGGTTTAAACAAAGATTTGATGTCTTTTATAATATTTATATAGAAGATTTGACATCATACCAAGGCCGTAACTTTTACATTTACATGCAAATAATGAATTTATATAAGGAATTCACAAATTCTAAGGAATGTTTTATTTAAGAGTTTCAATATGTTACCAGACGGTTCGAAGGTTTATTTCTAATATTGTTTCGTTTTTTGTCCTTAATTATTATTTTTAATTTGTATTAGCTTTAGGAGATATTAAATAGAAACTTACGCTGTAACATAAAGAAAGTACAAAAAATAATATCAATTCCATATTATGAGAACGTTTTTAATGTGGAATTGATATTATTTTCTTGAATTTTTTTAAATATCGTATACACACGTACATGCTAAGAAATACTTTTACAGGCGCGTTGTACTATACATATCATAGAATTAAAAATCATAAACATGTAATGAGGGAAAAGGAAATTGTTTGCTAAGCCGGGAAGTTCTTATGATACTTTTTGAAAACATTATTATACGACTACTGCTTATCATTTTACACAAATCATCATTCCATGTAAATAAAGGTAACCTAAACTAAAGGTAAACTGTAGCATTTAAACAACGGGTCTTAGATATTATGAGAAAACACCATTGATACATCCCCACAAAATCTATAAACCCTTGACTCACCCAACGCCAAAACACCAAATAATTTTAAATGTAATGAATGTGTAAAACTTCATTTTGTTTGTAAGAAAAAAAACATAACTACAATAACCTAGGATTTAAGATATTATTAAATTAATACTACTACGTATCCAAGGATCGGACTACAATAATACTCAGGAGTATAGTTATAAGTGTAATAAAATTATAATCTCACAACAACAAATAAAAATTTTAAAAAGGCACAGAGAAAAAATATGTGGAACATTTTATCAAAGCATTTTTATGTAATAAAAGAAATAGTAGCCACTAGAAACATATTTTCGTCGAATTTTATGTTCTAACGATTTCAGAGAAACTTTACTTTAAAATGATCGGAAACCATTTAGTTTTTAGGAGATAGGTACACAAACCTGAGAGTCTATATCTGTATTCGTTTATATACATTTTGCAAATTAGCCCGTGTAACCTTTTGACATATACGACGGGAGAAATGCCCACATGTAACAAGCGTGACAGATTGCGGTTTTTAAATTTTGACACATTTTTATTATGTTTTGGGTCTGAATTGTTTGTATGGTGTGATACATGTGATCATTAGAAATAGACGTGTACATTAATTATATACAAATGATAAAATTTGTTATAATGATTAAAAAAAGTATATCTCTTACGAAATCTTTTAAGATTTTTTAAATTTAATACAAATAAAGCAACCGTAAATAAGCGTATGTACGTTATGGCGGCGGCTACTTATCATTTTACGTCTTTACCTAATATGCGTAATTAACGTAAAAATAAACTCTACCTTTGACACGATTTGTGAAAGACAAGCAAACATACGGAGTTAACAAAGTAATTTACCCGATTGTTTGTATCTCGTAACATCTCAGATCTTTATTAAAAGTGACACATTATCGATTCTGTAAATGTACTTGATTTATTCTGGATTTATGTTAAGCCATGATATGTCGGTTTTGCTTTGAAATTATAATAAGCCTACTACGCCACAGTAAACTAGCGTGAAGCTCATATATTATTACGAATAAGAGAGCTTAAATTTACACACTTACGTTTTTACGTAAAAGATTAATGTATAAGAATAAAAGCTTCTCAATTTCTTGACGTCTTCATACTATAGGAGCCAAATGAGTACCCAAGTTTTTTGGTCTCACCTTACAGATATGTATAGACAATGCCACAGTAAAAACTTAAACAAACCGTTCAAATCGTGACAACAGAGTTATTATCTGAGTAAGGTTAGGCCAATCCACTTGAAATGCAGCAATGCAGCAATGCAGCTAACTCCTAGTTTTTTTACCTCAATAATATTGATATTAATTTGCGTGGCGTACATTTCACAATAAAAAATTAAGAGAAAAGACAAACAATTATCTAACAAACATTAAAACTTGCCGATGGAAAACTATTCGACAAACTTACAATTATGTGCAATTAAATTAGAAAGGTCTGGAATTCACCTGAGAAATAGAAACAAATTGTCTTCTTTTTTCGATTTCTGACTTTTTCTAGCTTTATTATATACTAGCTGTTCTCTGCGCGCGTTTCTACCAACATATAAATCAGCACGAACTATCACAGAAATATAAAAAATGTATTGGAATGACAGAGGCGCCATCTGTCGAAAATTCGTTGCACCATGAGAATGAAGCATTTTCACTAAATGAACAATAAAATCACGGAATTGAAGCCCTTTGTCTGCGAGTATAGCCCAAGGATTAATAATAATATTTTAAGTTGATTAAATAAAAAGTAACCGTTATTCTTAAAAAAATACTAAGAAAAAAATTTTATTAGTATATATTTAACATTCTTTTGTTACAAGCAAGCCTCATCGCAGGGCAAAATTAAAACAGATAACAATAGACTAACGCTGTCCAATTAAAAGTTTCAGCACTGACAAAAAATATAAAACACGAATTACAGCCCAAAAATTTTGCTTAATAATGGTTTTATATAAAAAATAAATAGATATAGAAAGATAGAACATCGCACGCTGGTTTTTTTTTTTTTTCGCAGGGGAATGCATTTACGCACGATACCCGGGAGCCTGGGTGGCTCTGAAACTGGGCCTGTGTCGGGCTCGGCGTTTGGTACGCCCCTACCGACTAAACCCCTGCGGGTGCCTTCAGCCGCTATGATTGGAGGGTCCCTGATCTAAAAGCACCAGGGCGCCTCTAGCGACAGGCTGGCCTCGGTGAGAAGGCCAGACTCTTCCTCCTTAGGGACTGTCCGGCTGCCTTTGAACAGTCCCTTACTCCACGATGGAATCGTGCAATGGGGTCAGGTTCCCATTATAACCCCTGGTCCCAATGCTCCAACGGAGCACACCACGCCGGTCGTTCGAATCCACGTCGCCATCTGCTGATTCAGAGGGACGGATGGAGGACTTCCGGCACTGGCTGGTCCCATCCGCGGGGCGGCGGACCAACCATCGAACGGCCGCAGAGGACAGGGAGAACGGCAACGTCACACCGCATCTCCTCTTCCTCTGCGGCCCCACCGCCAACGCATCTGACGGTGCGCCCCCGTTCGGTCGTGGGAGATAGAGGCAACG
>LUGF01025361.1:1092202-1103100 GCA_001625245.1 Calycopis cecrops
AATAATATATCGGATTAAGTAAAACGCTCTTTCATACAACTTTCGCTGTTCAATTTATGAGACATTTATATAAAATCAGCCATTACTAAAAAGAAATGCAAATAAAATGTAACCATATATTATTTAGCGCAGGCAAAGTCGCGGGTGTCGGTGAGTAAATTTAAGGTAGGTTATATAACAAACACATTAATATAGAGCGAACGCGTCAAGCGAACATTCTCATTTATATCAGTAACGTTATATCATTTATCATCTTGAGGATACGTAACATCGCCATTTACTATAATGAGTTAATATACTTCTTATAAAAAATGTGTATTTTACCAATGTAAGTAAAGCGCTCAAATAGTCGAGTCTTATGATACATTAGGTGGTAGTGAAAATGGCTGCATTTCATCCAAGTAGAAAAGAATAGAAAGTAATAGAATATACTTTGTACAGAACAAAGTAGGTAACATCACACAAACGTATTCCAACACCATTGAAAGTTATCATTTGTATTTAAATAATAAAAATAAAAATTATCTGGTTCATTATGGATGTTGAAAGCATTACGTATAACGGATGATGTTGTAATTTATACTAGTAAAACGTTTTTGTTCCGTTCAATTTACGTTATTGCTGCGAGTTGCTTTACTTATTAGACTTTAAACATTAGTTAAAGTTGTTTTTTAATACGTATGTTATCTCGTATCAAATTCCCAATGAAAGATAGGATTATTGTGTGAATATAATACCTCTATACAACAACAGCTTCAAAATTAAACCGACTTAAAATGCATTACCGATATTGAAAACAAAATCTCTTATATTGAAGCTTTCTAAAAGCTTTCCAAGATATTATGCACGTCGGCAATATTCTCACGAATATTTATTATGTGATGCAATTCTAGCCGATCACTAAGGTAAACAAACAGATGTCTATAACCCATGTTTCATTACCATCAGAATATGCCCATATACTTTCGTTATCTAGTAACTGTAATACAAGGCCTAACGGTACTGTCGTGTGATTAGTGATAATAATTAGTAATATGCAAAGTTATTATGCGGATATGTGATGACGGCGGTTTGTCATCAGGTAATGTTACACTACCTTCCCTTCCACGGACGAAAAATACGACAGACCGCCTTAAATTAACGTTTCCTCAACTGTGATCACGAAACTAATTTCATCTTTGTTCGACAACGGGTGGAAAATGAGCCAATATTTTTATTGGTTATGACGCCCAACTTAATCATTTATACTCGTAACACCTGCTAGAAAATATAGTAGTCCTGCTTTAGTTAACGTAGTTGCGTATTTGGCTTATAATTTTTAATTAAGAAAAAAAAATTAATTATGTAGTATCAAGTAAAATAACTAGTAAAACGAACATACTACACATACATTTTGATCCATCCGCAAATAGATTGACTGGTTACTTTGATAGTTACATACATTCGCAAAAGATCCTAGATCACAGTTACTTGAATAAGTTTGCAAATGATATCCCAGTTGTGTTGCGTTTTATAATATTGCTTCTTTGATGCGATTATTATCCAACATCTTGAAGAGATGGCTAAAGTGTGTATGCAGCAGCGCAGTAGTAAGAGTATCTATTTAAACTTTGTTCTGTGGATTCTATACCTGTGAACTAAGTACTCTAGTCAGTCTCTCTAAGGATACCGTGCACAAATGACCAGTATAAGATCACATTACTGATAGTAAATATGGTTTTAAATTTATAGCACTGAAATGTAACATTTATTTTGTTAATTTAATAAGCAAAAATTATATTTGTTATATCCATGAAAATTTAATTTTAGTTAACTCAAACGGAGACCTTTTTTATATACTACACTCGTAACTGTCTAAACTCTAAATGCTTTTTTGCATTTGTTAATTATTCTCGCAAGTAGTGAGTTCAAACTCGGTCGCTAAACAGATGAAGATGTCGAAAGTTTTGTGACAGTGCTCACGGGTTTAATTATTTATTAAGTTAAATTGTACTCGCTCCTCGGAACTCGATCAACGACGCAGGTCAGATTATGAATTTAAACCATCTCAGGACATCTATTCTATCTTTTTATTTGGCAAAAAATATTGTTATAGCTTCAGTAAGATTTTTTTTTTGCGTATGGGGGCAAACGAGCAGTTGGAACCATTTTCATGATTACCGACGCCCATAGATATCCGCATAGAGATAAACAGATGCTTTGTCCTCCTTCCTCCTCCCATCTCCAGGGGCCACCGGCTACTTACTCACCCCACGAAACGCGACTGCACAGCCGTTTTCGTGTAACCAAGAGGTACCTCCCCGGTCGTACCGGCCCCATTTCCCTAGGCCCTACCTCTTTTTGAAAGTAAATATGAATATTAAATGAATATTAAATTGCAAATTTGATAAAGTTACTTGTTTATTCGTTGTTTCTGTTGGCAGGCAAATTATATACAAATATACCTTAATTACACAAATTGTTAAAATAAAATTTACATTTTCATTGTATAATTTGTAGTTCAGTGTGCAAATAAATTATATTCAAGTTTTCTGGACTAAAATACATACTATTATCAATATGTGTTTATAAATGAATGCATTAACTTATATTATTTGTAAACAAATGAGGTCGTCAAAAATTCTCTCTTTGGTTGGTATTTATTATAATTAATAATATTCATATTAATATTAGAAATATTAATCTAATTATAACTATAGGTTTCATTTTATATAGATAGTAATTCTTTCACTTCACTCACAATACCCACAGATTTGTATTAACTTTTACTACAAAAAATATTAAAACAAAATTAAAAAGAAGGTTCATATTTCTAAGTATAATCAAGAAACTCAGATAATACTAATTAAACAAAGGAAAACATACGAAAGTAATATTTTAGATTAAGAAACCTTTCAAATACAGTCAGCAACGCATTTCCTATTTGCGGAAAAGATAGAACTCTTTAGACACTTATAATTTTTATGTTTTAATTTTTTAACAACTAATCCAGATTGTCTTATGTTATGAAACAACAGTGCCGCATATTCGCGACGCTCTCCGAATTCATATTGAATGCAACGTTTCGCAACATAGAATATAATTCGTGAATTTATATACAAGACTAGTAGATCCATATAATAGATTACGTTCGTTAAATCTCGTATATCTTCAATCGTATCTGGCAATTGGCAGCTCACATTTTTTTCAGAATCAATAACCGAAGGAAAGTGAGTTTGTAAAGTAATGGCTCCATACTAGAAAGCGCAGTGTTAGACGGGTCTCCCATAGTGCTCACTAGGGGAGGCTTATATCCAGCATAATTTATGATTGCCGATGAGGTGACCAACAGATCTGTCAGAAAAGGGACCCCATTACATGGTTCCGATGACGTAGTAGGGACTGTTCAGAGGAAACCGGACAATCTCTAAGGAGGAGTTTGGTCTTTTCGCCGAGCCCAGCCTGTCGCTAGAGGGATCCTGTTGCCTGCGGTTCCGTAACCCTGTAATTATAGCGGCATAAGGCAGGGCCCGCAGGGGTTTAGTCGTTATTGCACTAAGTTCGACATAGGTCTAAGGGTCACCCGAACTCCTATGTATCATACGTACCTCTTCATGTATTAACCTGCGTCAACAAAATAAAAAAGGTGACTGCACCCAGAACAACTAGTATCTAGGCTGGAGTTTGACTCATTCTTCATTCACAAAAGTGAGATTTATTTCTCGCTATATGTCTTGCGTTATTTCTTAATTAATTACCTGCTTAAAATTCTCGCAGTTGAGCATCCACCCGATCTCTCTAGAAATATCTGGATGAAGCAACGTACAATGGTGCGATCATTGAGAGTTGCAAGTGTGCAAGCTACGAAACAAATTGTTAAAGCTAAAAATGCTCCTATACATTCCTTCCACATAAGCGACATTAGTGCGATAAATCATTACGCTCGCTGTTTTACGTGATTTTATTGGTAATAAAACTATTGTCATACCAAGTAAGTACCTCAAACCGTTATAAATGACGTAATAAACTAAAAAAATAACTTTTCCTGAAGTCAAAAAAAAATGTACAATATGGCTACTTAACCGTTACTAAAAAGTGGAACATATGTAGGTATGTAACTTTTTTTTAATGGTTTTATTTCGATTACTTTGTTGTTTAGCGTTAAAATACCGGGAATAACTCGTACATGAGCTATGTAGAAGTAAAACGTTTCAGGATTTCCAATCCAATAAACCCAATGTCCAGTTGGATGCTAACGATTCGCGTACGAAATGTCAAATAAGGACGGTATTCCTTTGGAAACTCCACTGAAAATATAATTCTGCTCAGTATTTTTATCATACTCTGGCCTATTGTGAACTTTATAATACTTTTAGTATAATACAATGACGAAAATAAAGAATAAAACTTATTCATAACAATGAGAAATATACATTTTCTAAACAAAAGTAAGAATAACAACCATATCTAGTGAAAAAACTTAAAATGTTATGTGGAAACTAGGAATAATAGTTGTTTTTTTTGTACTCTCGTTATTTTAGACCTTTTTGAAACAATACGTTTATATTAATACTTAGTATTCTCTATTTTTAATTTACTGAAAAAAAGTTACCAATCATACTGGCAAAATAGTTACTTAGTTATTGTTAGTTTGGGTTAAAATTACACTCTTCTAATTTATCAAAGTTATTTTTAAATCGAAATACCTCATACGTTCTCTCTTTATGAATCTGATGACTGTATAAACACATTACTCTCGCGTTAGGAATTGAAAGAGACAATAGGTATCTTCATAAATTTCAACTATAATAGATTGCGAATAGATTGTGTCATACACACTTACACACTCAATATGTTTTATGCCTCAACGGCTGATAGATTTCACCAAATAAGGTTGGCTTGATAACGCCAGTGACACACTGATGGCCTTCACCTTGGTTGTATTTGGTAAATCGATCATAACACTGTTTAAAGTTGCAAAAATTTGAACCAATGTCTTTAAGTGAATGTTAATATGACACTTTATTCAGCATATAGGTAATTCAATACACAATAAACAATATGTAGAGATAGCATTACCTTTATAGAGAATATTATAATTTGTATCTTAAATTTTTGTCACATTCAAACAGCTGAAACATTTATGTTTCACATTAAAGTTTCATTCACCTTTTATCGGATTTCAGAATTTTATTTCATTCACTGATGAAGTATGCAAAAACATTTTAAACGGGTAAAGCTATTGGAATTCATCAGCCAATTTCGATTCGATTAAGACTTTTATGTACACAGACTATATTTAATTATTGCGCTTCAATTTATTCGCTGATTAAAACATGCTAGATTTCCAATAAATTCTTAATGAAACTATTATTTTTCGTTTATAATTTAATAAGTAATATATACTTTCAGGAACTACTTGTGTATTTTAAATTTATTGTTTTGAAGTCTTGATAAACTTTAGTAATACTGTCGAATATGTTAATTCGAAATGTTAATTCGATAGGTCTTAAAAATCGCATCCAGTATCCCAAAGATTTGAATTATTTATTCGTAAAAAGAAAAAGAAAATTTTACGAGGTCGTTTTGATATCGTAATCTCTTTGCTACAGAATAACAGAAATATTAATTACAGAATAATAAATTTAATTTAAGTAACATGAGAAAGACAAAAGGACATCTTTCAAAGGCGTAACTAAATAATTACTTTAAAATTCGTCGTCTGTGATATACGACAAAAATGGAAAATTAAAATTTTTAAGTTTTCTCAGTTACGCTAGAACATTTTCCATGTTTACGGCTGGCGAGACTCCAGCTTGTGTGATGTCACCCGCCGGATATATTCTTCGCGTCGTTCTGTCATGTTCGCACCAATAAGAATATCATAAAGAATAAGTTTTATACATTTATTCCACAATAAAGTTTTATATAGAGAAACCGTGACTTGAAAGGATAAAAATACGACTGCTAAAAATGATTTTAAAGTGATTATAATTATAATATTATTTACTTGTAAGTGATTATTACCTACTATAACATCATCATAGCAGCCGCAATAGATTAGCAGAACTAGGAACGAAGTCCATCCCGCTCACATGACTTCTACGTAAAGTGACAGCTTTGTCGTCACATTTAAAGCTTCTGTTTATTCTGTGGCAGAATAAGGAAAACATAACATTTACATAACCGTTCGCTTGTTAGTGAATCTAGAATTAAATACTACGGATGTGTTCTGATATTAATAATAACTGTAATTCCACAACTAATAAATATAATTCCAACAAAATTTGTCTTATTGTTTATAACATTGTGTAGTAGCCGATGAAATAGGCAAGCACAGGTAAATTGCCTATTTCTCAAATAAAATCACTCTGAGGGGGCCATGCGTCATGGCATGTGTACAATATTAGAGTAAAAAACAAAAACGCTGCTGAGCGTTTTTGTTTTTTTATCTTGTAGTAATTCGTAAAAATTTACCAACAAAGCATAATTCGAATCTGCTATACATATAGTAGTAAAAAACGAAAATTACTACACATCGGAAGTGCAGTGTATATGATGGAATAACAGACAGACAAACCAACAATTAACATCATAATATGAAAAATGTTACCGGAAAATATTGTTTTTATTTTTTTTTTCGTCTTTATTCATTACTAAATTAAATTAAAGTAACAGGAGAAATACAAATTCACAACTAACAACGGCGTACCAACATTTTAATAAAAAAATTACTTTATTAGATTTCAAAGAGAAAAATAATATCTCAGAAAGTGAATACACCATAGCTTTCAGAGAAATTAAAGAAGTTTATAATCGTATTGCAATATACAAAGAAAATAATACAAATTCAATGTTAAGATACATTAAAAATAACTTAATCACACTAAAAAAAAATTACAGACGCGTTGTTACATACTTTTAAATAATTAACTTAAATATGCAAGGAAAAACAATTAAATCGGTTATTAAACTAAGAAGTTATTATCAAATATTATGATACGACCCAACTAAATAAGGTAAACCGCAAAATCTTTTAATTAAACAGATAAAAAAAACAAAACACAATAAACTAAAAATTTGATACAATGTATAAGATCAATCAGCAGCACTTTGTTGCTTTATGAGTTGTAGTTGTTTTCAAGTTATATTACCTATGTGCTGCAGAGGGAACTATTTAGTCTGCAACAAACAATTCTGAGTGTTTTACAAATTTCTTATATCTGAACCTTATACCTACTTGTGTAATTCTTGCCTTAATTTAATATAATTTGAAATGAAATTTCATCGTTAATGTCTTTCCATGTGTCTCCGTTGCCGGTTACCCGGGAATCTAGTGCGTGTGAAAATAGTGACGATACGCTTCACCCCTTGAGTACCCGATGACCGATACGTTTGAGCAGGCACTTAGTATCTTTTGTCCCTTATCTTCTAAATTGAAGGACTTATGTTGGCTCCTATTATTTTTTCGAACTTTAATGGATTTTATCGAGTTTTATTTAAACACATAACAAGCACGCCGTTTCAAATGTGACAACTGAAACGGTGGAAAGCAATAAGCTAGGAACAACTGTGATAAGTAATATTGTCATAATCGGTAAGGAAAGAGGCAATGCCATGCTGGATCGCAGCCAAAATTTGGCAGGTACGACTGAAGAGGTTCGTTCGAGGTCAAAATCAATTGTTTGAAAGATCGACGCTTCCAAAGTGGAAAAATGTGTGACATTCCCTCCTTTCAAACTAAGAGAACCAGAAATTTAAAAAATATAATATATTTTCAGATATTATATGCTTATAGATCTCAATCCAAACTTTCAACGAAAATCGGTTTGACCGAGATATCCTGGTCGCCGTGGAAGTCAGGGGAGTCAATCCACAAATTTGATGAAATCATTTTACTGGCTTAATGCATTTTAAAGACGCCCAAAATTTCGTGGTCAAAGGACTTGGGCTACAAACTGCTTTCAATGTGAAGCATTTATAAAAATGCCAAAGGATCTAACCCACAAACATTAAAATGCCAATGATAACAAGACACAAGAGTCTTTTGACTTCTAAATATTTTATATTTTTCTTACTTGTATGCTATTAGTCAAGAAAGACAAGTGGCATAAACCCCTTGACCACTGCAATACCATACTGCATTTGTAAATTGTATGGTTGCGTCCCACTCTAAGTAATTAAGTGAGACAAAGACAAATGTTGCTTGACGTAACTGTCAGGTGTCAACTCGCAGCTCATAGTAGCTGTGGTTGTTTGTGGCCGTTGGTTTTAATGCTTGTTCATTTTATTATTATAAGTTAGTGCTTCATTATTAAAAAAGACGATATCACAATGATGTCACGTGGAAAATTAATTCTTGCAGCAGCTTTAAATCGAACTTATGAACATAACCTCTAAGGTAAGTGATAATTGTTAATAATATTCTTTTGTATCCTATCAATCAAGATCCTAGTTTGATAAATTCCAGAAGTGGTAACTTTAACTGTTAAGCAGGAACTTACTAGTCTTCACAGTGGATAGTAAAGATTAGATAGGCACAATTATTTATATACCGATAGTGTGGATATTTTACAAAGTTTTTACAACTTATTTAAGTAGCAGCTTGTTCAATTGTACTGATATTTACAATTAATGTATAATTTATCTTGTACAGATTCCAATAAACAATCACAACATACAGGGATTGAACCCAAAACACAAGATGAAAGTTATAGGCATAATTAATATGTGGAGCTCCAGAATGTTTCTGTAAACAAATGGTACATTGGAGGTAAATTTATATAACTTACTATATCTACCTATCCTTACAGTGCTCCTTCATGTTAGCTACAGACAACAAAATGCCATTTTACGCAAAATAAAAAATCGGAGGAAGTGAAAAATATTATTAGGGCTCATATTAAATCATTGCCCGTTGTAGAGTCGCATTATTGCCGCCGCAGCTCAAAAAAAAAATTGCAGTCTGGGTTAAGTGAAACTCGATTATTGTAAGGAACAAAGTGTAGTGCCAGAGAAGATAAGCTTTTACAAATCGATATTTATATCCGACTTTAAGTACGGGTTTCACAAACCGAAAAAGGACCAGTGTGATTTTTGTATACAACATAAAAATAGGTCCGAAGAGGGAAAAGTCTGCAAATAAAGAAGAATATGATTTACATTTAATTCGCAAGGAAGAAACAAGAGACCAAAAGAAAATTGATAAGGCCCAAGCAAAGACTGATCCAAAAAATTTTTTTTTTTTTTTTATGGTATAGGGGGGCAAACGAGCAGTTGTAGCCATTTTCCTGACTACCGACGCCCATAGACATCTGCATGGAGACTATACAGTTGCGCTGCCCCCCTTTCTCCTCCCACCTCCATGGGCCACCGGCTACTTACACACCGCACGAAACGCGACAGCACAGCTGTCACTTCACGCCGGTCTCGTGTAAGCGAGAGGTACCTCCCCGGTCGTGCCGGCCCAAGTCGGCTGCATGCAAGCATACAGCGTGGCACTACCTCTTACAAAAGTGAAGTTGCTTTACAATGGACTTAGAAAAGATATTGCTAACACCAAGCTTACAAATGGGACAACTGTATTTAAAAAAAAAACTGAAAACATACAACTTCACCATTTATGACCTAGCAGTTGGCGAAGCTACTAATTACACGTGGCACGAAGGTGGAGGTACACAAGGAGCTTCAGATATTGCTACATGTTTATGGAAACTCTTGATTTCTTTAGGCCCAAAGAAAGAAGTGACGCTGTATTCCTACACAGCGGCAGGTCAAAATCGGAACTCGGTAATATCCACAATGTTCTTACGCGCTGTGGAGCAGTTACCTTTGGATATTATTAATCAGAAGTTCATAGAGTCTGAGATGAAGTGCGATTCCGTGCACTCCTGAATAGAGAGCAGAGGAAAACAAACAGATGTATATACGCCAGAAGGTTGGTATATGGTAGCACGTACCGCAAAGACAAGGAAGCCTTACCATAAGGTTGTGGAAATGGCTCATTCCGACTTTTTAGATTATAAGACATACAGCAATAAAGTGATGACCAATAAAACCGTTGCAGAAAATGAAACCAGAATGAAATAGTTAAAAGTAAAATGGCTTCAATACCGCAAAGGTGATCCCACAACCATCTACTATAAATATAGACTGAGTGACACTGAATTTGATTCATTAAAAATCGAAGTTTTATATTGTATGTTATATAGTTGCAAACCTAAAATAGACCCACGTAAATTGAAAGACGATTTCATTATGCAATAACGGGAACATTCCGTCTACATATCATGACTTCTATAAAAACTTGGGAGGTGAAGATCATGAAACTGCACAAAACAACAGCTCTAACAGTGATGATGAACATGAGGAACTTTGAAATATGACACCTATGTTTTTAGTTTTACATGGTTGTGACATGTAAAAATACAGTATTGCAATGAAATGATCTTTTTTCATTACATAAGCCTCATGGTACTTTTAAGGGTATTTATTAACCACCGCCTCTTTTCTTTCATTAATAATAAATACATTACTTTACGATTGATCCTATACAAGTAATAGTTTATGTCTACAGATTATCATTGGTCAAAAGACTTAACAGGCTTGACTCCTTTGACTACACATAAGGTTGTATTGAGTTTGTTAATTTTACAGTGGTCAAGAGGTACAACACACAAAAATTCGCTACGTATTAGTTTTTTAGTAATTGATTGCAAAAAAAAAATAAACCCTGTAACAAAAATAATCCGTGCTGAAAAATTCAATAGCCGATTTAAAAAAATAGTAAAATTATGTTGGAGCTGAGGACACCCGTTGTCCTCGGCCAAGATAGAGGTTCGACGCTCCAGGTGAGTTCACCTCTCATATAGATGAAGCTGCACTGACCTTCAGTCCTTAGCGTATATTCGACCTAAAAA
>LUGF01025361.1:1103142-1114644 GCA_001625245.1 Calycopis cecrops
AAAGTAAAATTATGAGCAAAAATGTTGCTATACCAGTCTTACAAAATCTTTATATGCCATTTACCCGAAAGTTAAGTTTTTCAGAAATAATACATTGTCAAAAAACGCCAGTACAACTTTGTCGTTTATACAAATGCTTTGAAAAACCAAGTTCATTTTATAGATAATGGTACGTTACCCAACATGCGCGAGTATGACTCGGACTTGGCCAGTTTTATAATAATATCATTTATAATATTTCAATTTATAAAATAGAAACAACTTGTATTATTAATTAATTAAAAATACTTAAACCTAAATTAATACACGATATTAAAACACTATGGATAATATTTTGATGTTCAAACAATCGCCTAAAATCGAGTAAAAATTATATATCAGTGGAAGAAAAGGAGCAAGCGTATTACCTATTCTTTATTAATACAGATCACAGACGAATCCTATTCCTTCCAATTGGGCTTTCTGAAACTCTTTTCAGCGCTATTGTAGACGTTACTTTAGTTTTGTTATACAAAGAACAGATGGAATTGATAATTATTAAAACTGATTATTATGAAAAATCTAATAAATTAAATGACAAGATAAAACCTGACATTATTGTTTATCCAGTAAACCTTCAAATTTATCTAACAATATATCCGGCAATTTTGTTGTAAAAAAGGTACATCGCTATTACTTTTGAACGAGCGATGTTCCTTTAATTGGCTGAATAGTTCGGGAGTCCGTTGATTTTCTCTCAGTCGGCGTTCTTACACGTTTTACGATGGAAGATTTATCGAGGTATCTTAAAATTACGTTATAATACGGAGTGAATTCGAAAAACCCTACCTTTATTTTGCCAGAAGTAGTTAAAATTCATGCAAATTACGATGACAGTATATGAAATTAAGAGAAATATTTTAATGATTAGGATAGTTTATTTGTAAAAAAAGTAGATCATATAGTTTGACGTAATAAAATATGATAAGTTATTAAAAGTACAATCATGTTTATCCTGAGGAAAAAAGAAAATTATCGGTTTCATTCGGACAGATTTCACATGAGCAAAACAATATAATAAAAACTGTTACCCATTAAAATAGCTATGATATAACAACGCACTTATCAAAGTCGTTATCCCATCGTTCTCACAAACTTCATGTTGAGTTACTTCAAACTCGTATATCTTGGGTGTCGGACTCGGACGGTCGGGACAAAATGTTGTAGGGATACTATTTTAATGCGAAAACAGTCACTTAAAAAAGCTTTAAAATTCTAACTAAATTGTTATTCACAAACAAGTGTCAATTGCCCTATTTAATATTAAAAACTTCATTAAGAATATATTATATAGGATAGGAGGACAAACAAACAGTCGTAGCCACTTAGTGTAAACTGACGCCAATAGTTTTTACAGAAGCGTTGCCCTTCTTCCTCTTTCTCCCTCTAGGGGCCATCTGCTACTTACACATACGAAATGCGACAGAATAGCTTTTTTTTTTTTACGGTATAGGAGGGCAAACGAGCAGCCGGAGCCATTTTCATAACTACCGACGCCCACAAACATCCGCATAGAGGCTATACAGATGCGCTGCCCTCCTTTCTCCTCCCACCTCCATGGGCCACCGGCTACTTACACACCGCACGAAACGCGACAACACACAGCTGTCACTTTACGCCAGTCTCGTGTAAGCGAGAGGTACCTCCCCGGTCGTGCCGGCCCAATTCGACTGCATGCAAGCATGCAGTGTGGCCTCTTACCAAATAGCTGTCACTTTACGCCGATATCATGTAAGCGAGAGGTACTTCCCGGTCGTTTAACGTTTTGGCCCAACTCAGCTGCATGCATATGCGCAGGGTATCACTACCTCTTACTAAAATGCACGCTTTAAGTTCACATTGAGAAGCCACTGTGTTGTCTTTCCGTTAGAATACACATGTAATTGTTATTATAAAAGCAGAACAACAAAATACAAACAAAGGTAAATAAAATATTTAATTATAAAAGTTACTAATATTTAACATAACTAAAGAACATATATTTTAACTAGCGGTATAAACAATATTTCTTCGTATAGCGATTTGGTTTAAAATTCACGGCTGTCCTTCTATGTAACAGCTAACTTCAAATGCCTCGCCCGCATTCTCCTTTGTGAAGGAAGGAGGCGCGAATACACTGTAATCTGGAAAGACAATAATTAACGTGGATTCCTCAAGTCTAAAGCATGACAAATTAAATGGATACACCCCACTCCTCAGTATTATTCCGCTTCACCGGTTTTAAATTACGACCATATTCTTGTGCTGGATCCATGGGAATACAAATCCATGCATATCCATTTGGTTTGTAAAAGCCTGAGAGCGTCAGCTTATTATTTTGTTGTTCTACTACTTGATTCCAAGCCAAACATAAGAGTCAATATTATAAACTGCATTATACCAAATATATTGCTTTTCATTTGTTACAAATTGGATACAATTACAACAAGCTTATGTCTAGTTACTAGTTAGAGAATTAAGATACGAAATTAATAAGCTAGAGGTACAAGATCAGAATAATATATCTAACGAATATATAACATATTGTTCCGCGCATATAAGGAGCCCAATTGGCAATTTAATACTTTGTGTCGGCATTTAAATTATAAAAATCTTAAATTCGCAATGTTGAAAGATCCTTTATTTTAACATTGCGATTCAATGTGCCGGCGAAGCGTATAAAATGGTTTTTTCTCCTTTAGTCTGTACAAATTGATTGTACCTCAATGAATATAACAATTTTCATTGCTTTTTTTACAGAAAATACCCTTAAGATAGCCTTCACTGGCCATGAGTATTACGTGTTGGTATATTGACTACGAAATAGGTAAAGGATCACATCAGAATCTATAGGACTGGTCCCTTCATTGGCAAGATACTACTTCTAAAAATGAGTGATTTTTTGCATCGAACGAAAATACAATGGTTCCTATCGTCATTTCCAATATATGTAGGTACCGATGTATTTAATTACATAAAAGCTTGATTAATTTGACGCAATTTTATTTTATTATTAGGAACAAATTTGGGTTAAATTGTGAAGTTATATCGAATCAACACGCATAAACATGTAGCCCATTTTCATCCATTAGTAAAAGCAAAATACATTTGAATACAATGCGAGGCTAAGTGAAGATTCGTCAGCGTCGGAACCATCAAATAAACAAATATTTTTGCGAAAACAAAGAGGTTAGATTTTGCAGTATCGCCGCAAGGGAACTAAAATGTGCTTTGGCATTTGATTGTAATGAAATGCAAAATACACGAAACAATTGAAAAAGCATTTTCTTTTTTTTGTCAAAAACCAAATATTTCAATTTGTATAACAGGAAAATTCTGTATTAAATGATAAAGCGAACCAGTTACTACGATCCGTTTTTCGGATTTGCGAATGGTCAGTCATATTTGTTTTTTTAGTCAGATGCTACTTTGTGGATAAAAGTTTTATTTTTAAAGGCAATATTAACTCGTTATTCCTCTAGTGATCTCAACATTTGACCGTGACATCTACCGTAACCAACTGACCGCTAAAGTGTTCACCTGATTTCCTTAAAAAATAAAATGCAGGCTAGTAAGTAGTAGCTATAATTAAAGTTAAACTCTTAATTCGATTGATCGATAGATCGTCCTGCAAGAATATATAAAGTTTGACTCATATTACAAAGATTATTCATCTTTTAAAATGTTAAGCAAATAAACTAGCTTACTTTTAAATACCTACTACTACTCATCCCTACTAATATTATAAATGTGAATGTAAGTTTGTTTGTTACGCTTTCACGCCAAAACTACTAGACCGATCATTATGAAACTTTGTACACATATTCCTGGAGGTATTAGAAATAACATAGGATATTTTTTTTATCCCGAAAAAATGTTCCTGAGGGATGCCATGGAATGATTTTCCACGATATCGAAATTTACGCGGGCGAAGCCGCGGGGCGCAGCTAGTAATAAAATAAATAATTAATTTGAAAGAGATTAATATAGGTTATGAAATTACTAAAAAAACCACGGTGTCATCGCGAAAATTTCACTGCCGACCTATGATAAATTGTACCTACTTAGAAATAATCAAATAATAATTTAAACAGTAAAAATAAACTTGTAATGCAAACAATTCAGATTTTAACAAAAGAATAGGTGTCGTGTGATAAGGGAGACACCTCCCCCGGTCGAGCCGGTCCTATTCGATTACAAAGTAGCATGGCATTACCTCTTGTCCCCTTGTAATAAATGAAATAAACTTAATATTAATTTTTGTTTCAGGTAAGTGAATTTGAGTGTAGGTAACTCTCCCCTATAATTATTGCAATTATTATAACAATGGACAAATATTTACCTATTAAGGAATACATAGGTATAAATATTGAATCACTGGAAGCGATAAAGGTCCATGGGATATGGTATTGGTTAGAAAAATTGGTAATATATAATTGACTTACGAAACGCATCGGTCGCTACTGATCACCAACGTGAAATTCATCGAATTTATCATCGGCAAGGTAATTAGCAAGGACCATTGGGCCAGCCGACTGCAGCCTCTGGAATATTTTAAACCTTATGAAATGGTATTCATAAGCAAACGCCACAGATACTGGATTTTGTTATTTTCCTAACCAATTTGTAAGGAATAGAGATATTGGCTACTTCCTGTTTCTTATTTCAGATTCAAGCTCTTCGTTAAAGGAAACGCCACAAGTTCTAAGTGTGTCCAACTAATAACATTGATGGTGATAAAATGGATGATAAAAATTATTCATATTTATGGCCTTAAATCATATTTCTTATATCCAAGAAAATTTAATTTAAATTAAACCTTAACAAAGTCCAATTATTGTTTATAAACTACACTCGTAACTGTCTAACTACTTCTTGGCAGCTTAGCGGGTTCGGCAGTTGTGAGTTCACACTTGATCGCTGAACAGATGTCGAGAGATTTATGCGGGTTTATTTATTAATTAAGTTAAATTGTCCTGCAACTCGATTCACTAAGCAAGACAGATTATTATCGTGAGGTCAGAGAACATAATATCAAACAACTTCTTACAGAAAAAGAAATTAAAAAAAAGAATCTATAATATGTGAGTTCACACTTGATCGCTGAACAGATGTCGAGAGATTTATGCGGATTTATTTATTAATTAAGTTGAATTGTCCTGCAACTCGATTCACTAAGCAAGACATTATTATCGTGAGGTCAGAGAACGTATCAAAAAACCTCTTACAGAATAAAAAATAAAAAAAAAAACACAATCTATAATAATTTATTTATTACAGTCTGAAGAGTGTGCGGTCCAAGCGATGCTTTATGCTGCACTAATGCAAAATCGACAAGCTAAATTAAACGCGCATCATTGGGCAAGACATCAAGATACTTGCATTTATCCATGTGAATTGTTTTACTAATTTCGCTACGAATATGGAAATGTATATTACGATTTTTTTGGTATGGATTTTTATAAATAATCGAGCCGTCGCGTTGGTGCTATTTCTTGTGAATGTCTACATATCTGTGTCATGTCTAACGACACCCATAGGCATTCGCATACAGGTTATACAGCTGACCTGCTCTCATTCTGCTCCCGCCTCCTTGGGCCACCGGAAACCTTAACAATGTAAGAAATGCGACAGAATGTCTATTTCTTTACGCCGATAACGTGTAAGCGAGTGGAACCTCCCCAGTCATGCCAGGTCAATAATATAAAAATACTCTGCCAGATTTAATCGATTATTACTAGGTACATTTTTCACCGGCCCAATAGAGTTCTCAGATTTCTTAATAATAAATGGAATTACAAAAGCCTCAGCATATTTTACAATAGAACGCGTGGAACGCTGATGCGACTCAATCATCAGGTCTCGAGGTAAGGGCTCTCCTCTATTGAAGGAATTGCTAGTCAACGAGCACTTCAGTACAGCTTTCAATGCGACAGAACGTCACATACAACATATTTCAACATATTTGCACACCACTGCATTGTACGGACAAACTCTCTGTGGAAGTAATGTATTTTGTATTAATAATATGTCTGTATAATGTTAAATGAAACGTATGGGGCAAAGATTTTAGATATTTTAAAATCTGATTTTAGCTAGGTAGATTACATGCTGATTTCTGAATAGGTAGGTACGTAATAATACGAATAAGGAATTATCATTGAATGCTTGATTTTTTAAAATATGTACTTTAAGCGTATCTATTAATAAAATGAAATGAAATGAAATGAGATGAGATGAGAATATGAGGTGAGGTGAGGTGAGGTGAGGTGAGGTGAGGTGAGGTGAGGTGAGGTGAGTCATTTTTCGTGCGCGGACTAAATTAAAATTTGCAACAGAAAATTGTATGTTTCTAAATTTTCTATTGTTTTTAGAGTTACGGAGGATATAATATTTTTGTTTAAAATGGGCCAAAAAAAATTAAACAACATCACACAATAAAATATGTGCGTTTTTTTGTCGAGTGATGTGTTAAAAAAATGCTTACACAATTATCATCCATTATTGCAGCCAGCAACATGCGGACAGTATAGGTTCGGGGTCATCTCTAGAGCAAAAATTTTAAATTTATTGAGAAACATGTTTGATACACACACGGACTAATTACCATGAAACTGCATTTAGACTAAAAATCAAGTGGATGTGATTGCTGAGATCTAAGTGCAAGTCAAGCGATTAATTGCTAGGACTAAACTAGGACTAGGTGACACTTACAAAATAAAATTATATATTAAAGTCAGGTAAAAATAAACCGACTGTTGTTTAAATATTTAATACACGAGGTTTATATAGGTTACATAAGCTAACAACAATAAGACAGATTATTGGTATTTATAATTTTACTGGATCGAGTTATAATAATACTCAAAGATAGATCAATTTATTTATAAAAAAGAATTACATATTATGAAATTTTATATTCTTGGTAAGGTAAAGTACACGAATTTTGCTATTGAATTTCTTAATTTAATATCAGGCAAGAAAACTTGTATTCAATCTTCAACTTTGAAACTTTTGAATTTTATACACGCCAAAAGATAAAAGATTGATTATATTTTCAATAACAAACTTATATCAAAGAATAATTTAATAATAAATCTGAAACAAATACTCTTTTATTCATCAAACAAAGAAAATAAAGGAACATTGTTGTTTTTTAAGACAGCCTTTCAACTTTTTAAGCAGCTGCACTGGGCTAATATTTTGTATTGATTTGAAATTGTGCAGATATATTAGATGAGTGGTTTAGCTTAAAATATGATCCTGTTGAAGTTCTGCGCTACTATTCTGGATAAATATATTTTTTTGTATTTACCTAAGTCACTTTTTATATTTTTATAAGTGTGTATTTTTATCACAAAAATGGTAATCAAGTGTCAGATTAGTTGGTGATAAACGCAGACAACTCGCTCAAAAGACCGCAGAACAGGAAACCATGGATACTTAGACGTCCGATACCCAGTGATCATTTGAAAGTCATAAACCACATAATTAACGAAATAATGATTGTAGAATAGTCAGTTATAAATAGCCGGTCATGCAAGACTTATGCGCAAAGCTACAATGCCAAAGTAGTTCAACGTTCAGTAAAAAGCTTAAAATATTTTAAGCTATACTAACATTGTGCGCATACGCATATAAATATATCTAAAAATTTTAATCAAAAAGATATATAACAAAATATTTCCGAATGTATCATAACGAAATTGAACACTTTATCACATAGTTAAGTGCCGTTGGAACACGGCCAAGATGGAGCTTTTATCCAATTTGCAATAATTATACAATTTGTACTGTAACTAGATTATCTAGAGACTAGGCGAAAGCGCTTTTATGTCTAGTTTGTATTGAGAACAAATAAATGATCATAAGTGGTGACAAAAATGCTGCTTTCTTACGCTGAGTTTATTAATAATATTTAAATTGTTTTGTGTAAGTTTCAAAGACGGAATTAACCTACAAGTTTAGTTACTTCGTTAAGGTGACGGGAATCTTCTCGATGCAAGTGGCTCGTAACCGTCACATATGGAGCTCCAAATCGTGTAATTCTGTGCTTGTGTTCAGGCCCCTCCGATATAGCTTGACTGATTTTCGTGTAATTTTTAATGTGATATGTGTGAGATTAGGTCGTAAAATATATTTCACCTTTTCATCCCGATATTTTACAGCATGGTACTTCGAAGGTGAAGCCGTTTATTAGGGTTCCGTACTTAAAAAATAAAAACACAACCCTATATAATAAGCTATAATACTAAGCCTTTCTACTATATATTGTAAACCGATAGTGTTTACAATCTTACGCGAGACTGGCGTAAAGTGACAGCTGTGCTGTCGCGTTTCGTGCGGTGTGTAAGTAGTCGGTGGCCCATGGAGGTGGGAGGAGAAAGGAAGGCAGCGCATCTGTATAGCCTCTATGCGGATGTTTGTGGGCGTCGACAGTCATGAAAATGGCTCCGGCTGCTCGTTTGCCCTCCTATATCATAAAAAAAAAACGTAGTACATAAAAAAGTTTTCTTACTGAACTTATTATAAGGTTTTGTTTAATGTTGTAATGTAATTTATCTGCCTATAATTATGAAAACTTACAATAATTTACAATTAGCTCTTTAGTAACCAACGTGATTAATTTAAATAAATCAAACTTTAATTTATCAAAAGATACCAGGGAATATCCTACAAATGTAAGATATAAGTACATAATAATTTTAAAAATATATATCTATACTAGTAGTGGACGACCGCCATCTGATGATGATTATAGTGATATGTGTAGTAAATAAAACTCACAATCTAAAATTTATACTGTAATGACCCATTCTTGTCAATTTATTATTGAATCAGGTAAAGGAATATTTTGTGTTTTATATTTTTATAATACAAGGACTACAATGAAAAGAACGAAATTTACATGACTTACTAAAAAGTGGACTAGACGCTAATCGGCTACAGTCTCAGTCTCAGTTTACATAAAAGTTTTATTTAAATTTTTTACAAATACAAAGAATAAAATTTATTGCCAAATATAATAAAATAATTATTTTAAATACATTCCGACATATTAAATTGAAATGTTAACGCATAGATTTGGCTTCATTTTAAATTCCGTAACTTTTGTATTCTGTTTAGCCATTGTTGTGCGCCTCGCGAGATATTCCTTTGTTTTATATTTAAGACGATATATCTTGTGGCACGTTTCAAGTCATGCGAATTAAGATTAAAAATGCGCTTTACCTCTTTAGGATGTACCTACGTCGTATCTGTTTCCAATAATATTTCTTCTAATACGTGAAAATTGGAATATAACAAATATATTATATAAAAGTAATTTGATTACGATTTGATTTAAGATATAAAATCGATATTAGATTTAGAAAATTAGGTTACGAAAGGCCTCTCTATCACCTGAAACATCGTTAAGAAACTATAATTCTGTGTTGTTTATCAAAGCTTATTATATTATATTGGAAGTCCACCATGGGTTTCAAAACAACTAAATGCAAAGTAGAGTTGTTATTCATAATTACGGCTAATGGTGCAAACCATTAGCCGCGATTATGAAAAACAATATATAATAAGGAATATTTTTATTTTTTATTATTATTTTTAGATAAACTCGAACTGTAATGAACGTTTTTTTTAAGCTGAATTCAAAACCCTTCGCTTTTGGGGCCTGATAAAATATTTGTGAACAGCAATCAGCGTCGCACTGCGGGATTTTTGTTCAAGCTCCTGGGGTTCCATTTATCATGAGTTCTTTATTTCCTGCGTGCTTGATATACACATTATTCGACCCATTTTTTTTGAAGCAAACATGAGGAGGTTCTGAATAGTGTCACTATAATGAAGTATCTACTATGAATCATCGTAATCGTGTAACGGTCTAAACTAATTACCGAGACTTTTTGCTTAAGTGTCGCCGCACACGGGCCACACGCCACAGCCACAAACGCCGCCACAAGAGGCAAGAAACGGCCACAAAAGTAGCTGAAGCGCGCGACAGCCACTTGTGGCCGGTGGTCGACACTTGCGGTCGGTGGTGGCTACTTTTTTTAACCCAGGAATGCAGTATCATAATGGACTCGGACGAAGAAGGTTTAATTGCGCTACTTTTAATAAAAAGACGACGTCGTAGAAAACGAAACCGTAGTTATTGGATACATCCAATTTATTCAAGGAAAGGGAGAGAGGGGCGCGGAATCGCGCGAGTGGCATGTGGCGGCTTTTTGTGTCGGCGTTTAGTGGCCGGTGCGGGCCACAAGAAGCAAGCTGCGACGATTTGTATCGTGTGGCCGCCACCGGCGCCAACCGTGTGCGGCGAGTCCATATAAAATGTATGAAAATTACAGGAAATATGCCAGTGGCGGCGTTTTGTGGTTGTGGCCAGTGGCCCGTGTGCGGGAGCCCTAAGTGGATAGTAAAATAAAACAGAATTGTGTGAGTGAGAGATATGCACATACTCCTCCTCCTACCTCTCTGTCTTTAGGTGTGGAAAAGCGACCAAAGTGAATTTGAGAATAACTTTAGATACGTTGTATAAAAGGAATAAGCGAGTGCATGACAGTACCTACTATTTTATTTCTTTGGGTATAAATTTAATATATTAAACCTTTTTATCCCTAAACATGTCGAAATACCATACAAACGTTATTAGGCATCATTATTTTATTGAGTAATCAATGTGGCGATGCGAGCAAAAGGAATATGAGGTCGAAAATTCATATTGATATGACTGGAGTATTTAGAAAAAATACCAAGCGAATGCGCCTGTAAAATTTATGAGTCGTAAAATGTTTTTTTTATGAATGACTTTAACACCGTTATCGTCATTGGCATGACTCCTCTCAGTGCTAAACACAGATCTTTTTTTGGATATGCATTTAGGGACTTTCCTACTTCTTAAGAGACATTAAACATAAACCAGATTTAAGTCTAATACAGAAATAATTAATCTTGATATTTTGCTTCTAAAGTACAAAATGAATATACTGATAGATTACATTATAAATGCAATAAAATGTATGTACAAAATGAATATTCTGATAGATTACATTATAAATGAAATAAAATGTATGTATTTTCTTGATAAAACTGATTTGTTTATATTTGTGTGCCTTTCTAACTGTAAACCAAAAGAAGCTATCAATTACGTAAATTGAAAATCGAACAGGTTATCAGGCGTCTTTCTAGGGAAGGATTATAGAATTGTAAGTATAGAAGACTCCGCGGTCAATTACCAGGTTTAAGACGAAAAGACGCGGTCAGAAAATATAACGAGTAAAACCGTTTGAAATAACAAGGTAGCGATACTAAATAAACTCTTAGAGCCATGCCACACGATGCGGTGCGGCGGCGGTGCGGCGCCTGACCGGTGCCGCTCCGGTTTCCTACTTATAAAAATGTATGGTATGGCACACGGCGCCGTCCGGTGCGCTCCGGCGCTGCACCGCACGCGCGTCGGAATCTAGACGAGGCGGGGAGGGGTGT
>LUGF01025361.1:1126807-1159434 GCA_001625245.1 Calycopis cecrops
TTAACCTATATCGCCCTCCTTGAACCCTTGTTAATGTTTCAAGCATCTAACAAATCGATCTCTATATATAAATATAAAATTCTAATATTGAAAAGCTCATAATACAAAAAAGCTTTTATAAGAATACAAATATTGTGAAAAGGCTTTTTGAAATTTTTCAAATATATTTACTTCAATATCCCAAATGCTGTCAATGGTGGTCTATCAATCTTTTAAGTCTTATTCTACTATTACACTCACTACACATTAATAAGGGATATATTAAAATGAAAATTTAAGATAAATATTTACCAGAATTAAAAATAAAAAAAATGTATAAGCTCCTTGATCACTGACAAACATTCTGGAGTGGTTTTGACAACTTGTCAAATAGCCTATTGCCTCTTTTTCAAATAAAATAGCCATGAAGTGATATGACTACTATGAACGATTACGTATCCGTCATAATCGCGTTTTAAATATTAGAGTAAAGAACAACAACGTTCTGCATATCTTCGAGTAATTTGATAAATTTACCAATAAAGTGTAATTCAAATCCGTCCTATGTTATAAAAAATTATGCACATATTATTATGTGAGTGGAGAGTGTGCGATAGAATAAAAGAAACATAAAACAACTATTGACATCCTATGATTAATGTTACTGATAAATTTATATTTAATTTTAAGTTGTTTTTGGAGATATTTAATTTAAATTAAATCGAGTCTATGTTAAATAGACACAATACAAAGAAAAGTTATCTAGTCTAAGTAGTCTAGTCGGTAGTCATGAAAATGACTCCGACTACTCGTTTGCCCCCTTATGGTCACCGCACACTTATCAACTCGGAAAGTGATCATATCGGTACGGTATCACCACGAGCCGTTCAGTGTTATTTGTATGAAACTCCATATTGCAACGCACACTAATGGAAAATATTACTCAATCGTATCGCCTTCTCTTTTCGTAGGCGTCGTCGAGGCGTTTATATTCCCTTTCCGAATTGATGTGTGCGGTGACCATACCACTATAAAAATATATGAAAAAAAAGTATATTTTAGGAAATGTGCAAACTTTGAAGCCTATACTGTGTATAGATACAATTCGCATATTACCTCGTGTAATCTTTCGATATATCTGACACGGGAATCGAGAGCATGTAACAAGCGTATAAATAGATTGCGGCCTTTTAAATTATGACACATACGTGTTTTGGTCGGACCTTTTTATGATTCCATATCCAAAGAAGAAATCATGTAGGTCATTTATCAAAGTGATATCATGTGGTCATTATCAACATACGTACCTACATGAAATAGGTATACAAATAATAGCATGTGTTCTAATTTACTAAATATGTATATCTCTGGCGAAGTCATTCTAAAACTTTATTAACCTTAATACGAATATATCACGCGTAAATAGATTGCTATGTTATGGCGTCGACTACTTATCCTTTTACGCTTTTACCTAATATGCGTGAGATTAACCTTTATATTACGCACGTTTGCAGTTGTCGAAAAAAAGAGAGACAAACTCTCAGAAGACACTTCTAAAGCGGTTCCAACTAATTACTACATCTCTCTACTCTGCTTATCAACAGAATAATTAATGAAATTATTCTGTTGATAAGCAGAGATACTGTAATAACTGTAAATATATTTAAGTAAAGAAGCAGTACTCGTTTTTGCCTGACTGTCAGTTAAGTATAACTACTACTTACATTTTGTGTAAGAAAAAAACCATTTCTCACGTTGGTTTGTATCATTATCGTGGGTATTATGACATCTTGTTGACAAATAAGAATTTTAAGAGTACCTACGATTTGAGAGAGTTGATTGCATTATGTTTTACAATCGGGTGCTACATAGTGCTTAAATAAGGAATAAAACAATATTACCCAATCATTGTTTTATTGGACATAACACACGCGAAACACGATAAACTGAATTTTTTGTTGCGTGATTTTTAATTTCTCTGACTATCAGCTACTTACCACAATATTATAGTTTATCTTTATATGTCATATAATTTACGTAAAAGCCATTTCAAAACTACTTGAAATTTGAAAACAGATTCAGCCAATTTTCACGTATCTACAACTAAATCTCCCAAGGTATCTGATCTTTACTTACAAATGAAACATTATACATGCGGTACATGAATTATCCTGGATTTGTGTTAAACCTTGATAAGCCGGCTTTGCTTTGAATTTACAATACGTTGTAAACTAGCGTGAAGCTCATATATTAGTACGAATTATCGAGCATCACAATCTACTCACTTACATTCTTAGAAGACTAAAGCTTCTATATTTCTCGTTTGTTTAAGTACAAACTATGTAAGAAGTGTTTATTTCAAGTCACCTGACGGACACACAGTCTTCAGGCAATGCCACAGTAAAAGGATATGCAGCCCTTTATCCATATGAAATGAACTTATACAAATCGTACAAAACATTACAGTAGAACTAATTTTCTAGTTATTTTATTTTATTTTATTTAGGAAGCATAAACAGTGTTTATAAATGTGTATATAAATACGTGAAGCAAAAACTTTAGGAACATTTTTACGAAAACTGCGCGGACGGAGGAGTATGAAATTTGGCACACTTATAGTTTAAGTGTAATAGAACTACAGATTGCAAATATTTTTAAATAATAATGTTTTTATATTACTTTAATTTAATAAATAAAATTTTACACACACTACCATGCATATGGACACATTGATATATAAGAAAGACGTAGTTATTGATGAAGTTTCTGTGTCTTTTGCAAGTGTTGACAATTGTACATAAATTGTTTACCTTAGTTACAATGTAATAATATATTATCATATGATATTAATTTTTTAATTATATTATAATATTTAAACAAAAAAGTTTCACTTAGATCGAATATAGATCATCGCGGGTCTACTAGTATATATAAATTAATTAACATTGAACTCGTAAACCAATAAAAATGTCCAAAAATATATAACACAAATACAGCTCCTGTTTATACAAGTTCATTTAATTCACCTTCAATGCGTTCCTACTTGTTTGTGTTCAATTACATTTTTCTTTGTGGTTAGTGCGATGATTTTAGTAGAATATTTCCCATTCTCAACAGATGCTAAATAAATAAAATAATGAGCGCCAATAAAGAGTGAAAACTCAAGATGTTCATTCAAGAAAATTATACCTTGTTGATGGACACGCAAAAAGTTAGTGGTATAAAACTTTTCTTGGTAAACTTTTTATGAGTTTTCACTTTTATGTTTTAATGTAATTTTTAGGAAACCTTACATTTATGTACAATTGACTTGGAAAGTTCCGGCTGGTTTACATTATATATAAAATAGCAGTATTTTTACGTGTAGGTACATTTAAGAAGCTAAAGAAAGTCGAATTAATAAATTTGAGTCTTTCATGATGATCTTTTTGATACCGGTATCCTTAAACATCTACACAATTATAAGGTAGACGTCTTGCCCACCATTTTACTGTACCTTTTTCCTTTGTATTTCCATTCCATTATTTATTCTACATTCCCGAATATCATTGAAATCCTTTAGGATGTGGCATCGCGAGACTAGTTTTCCTGGGATAAATTGGACTAAATTTATTCGGCCAATTCCGAGGTTTGTATGACAAAGATACGACTTCAGACACAAGTTTGTTCCACTTTCTGCACTTTCTTACAAGAAATACTGCATTATATAATGTATGTATGTATGTATGTATCCTTATCTCAATTTCGTAACAAAAATCTGAAATAAATTTAAATGCTAATTAAATTAAAATAAGAGTAATGGAAATGTTATAGTTATATTTCCGTTGTCTAGCAATTGTAACACAAGTCCTAACAGTACTGTGGTGTGATTAGTGATAATTAGTAAAAGGAAGAGTTTGCGGATGCGGCGGCGGTTTATTATCAGATATTGTGACCGCTCGCCTCTTTTTCAATTTATTGTTTCCTTCGTCCGAATGGTTCTCACTACCCTAATTTCATCTATGTTCAACACGGGGTGGAAAATGAGCAAATGATATTGAGAGTGATAAAGTCCAACTTAATCATTTATACTCGTAAAACCCGCCAAAGAACATCGTTACTTACGGCGTTACAAGTGATAAAAGGATAAGTAGAGTGCGTTATTGCGATTTAATATATTATGATCACTTTCGTAATTTGGCTCAGAGAGTCTAAGTAGGCACTTTGGTAGGCACTTATAGAATATTCTTCGCTGTGGGCATTTTGAGCCGGATTGTTTGTCATTTATTACGGATTTTCGGTAATGAGATTTTGTACTTCGTGGTTCAATGTAACAAAACTGTATTGTAAGATAAGTATTTTTTTAAATACCTATTTTTGCTTTTATGTATCTTAAGATATTTTTATGTGTTTGACGATCACGAGCAGTGATACAGGGCTCGGTTAAGCGGAGCATGTTGCGTCCGTGGTCGCGGGTTCGAATCCCACCTTGTTCATGGATGTTTATCTATAGATTTATACAATTAAATCCCAAATTAGATATTTAAGATCTTTTAAATTTACACATATATTATTAATATTATATTATTATTTTGAGATGTATTGTAAAGTTTCATTTAGTACGATCGCTAGTCTCTGTTTACTGCTAGGTACATTGATTCAATAGAGATGTAAAGTTTCTTACAGACTTACATTCCTTTCCTGAATTGTAATAGGACATAGGGACAAACAACAAACTCGATCGCCTTTTATAAATCTCGAAGTTTCATGAATACATTTTCCTACGGTAAAGACCATTCTTTCTTTTTAAAAAGTAAATTTTCTTGTCTTCGGCAATATGCACAATCAGAGATTTCAAGTTCAAATTACGAAATCTGACTGAGTCAAAGTAGTAGCGGGTACTTAGACAAGCTGAGAGTATGTTACTGTCAGCCTCAGGATAGCTGTCACTTAGGTTTTTTTTAGTGGTATAAGGGGGCAAACGAGCATTCGGAGCCATTTGTTATGACTATCGACGCCTATAGACATCCGCATAGAGGCTATACATATGTGCTGCCCTCCTTTCTCCTTCTACCTTCACGGGCCACCGGCTACTTACACAACGCACGAAACGCGACAGCACAGCTGTCACTTTACGCCGGTCTCGTGTAAGCGAGAGGTACCTCCCCGGTCGTGCCGGCCCAATTCGGCTGCATGCAAGCATGTAGTGTGGCACTACCTCTTCCTAGAGAGTTACGTAGTACTTAATAGCGTTAACGTGTGATTCAAAAGTATCTCCCTGTTTTCTCTCAATTCGGCTGGCATGCGCCATGACATGACTGCACATCGAAGCCGTTGCAGTCAGCCTTGCGCTTGATTTTTCGCCTATTCATTTTATATTTAATTAGGAGTAAGGTAAAAAAGATCACTAAAGAATTTGCTTACAGTCTAACAGTATATTATGTCCTTTGCGATGAGAGGTTCGAAGCAGTAAAGTTTGCTATATATATAACTAAGCGAATATTTGTATTAGTTAAGTTATCCTTATATTAGTGTAAACAGAATTCAAATGTTTTCATAATTTACACAGCACTGTTTATTATGCAAATTGAATAATAAGATTTTAATGGCATACAAATATAAATAGTATCAAAGCCCAAACATTAAAGATGAACTGAATTGCAGTACTTTTACAAAAGTGCAGAGTAATCTCTTAACATACAACTTTCACTCTGTCCCCTGCTAATGTACATATTCAACATAGATTATAACTTTCAAGTTTGATAAGAAATGTATATAATATATACATATAACCAAGTAGCTAATTGATAAATAAAAGAAAGAGTAAAATAATGCTATACAGTAAGCTGCAATAAAATTTAAAAATCATAAGGTACAATAAAGCCGTACACTTACTTTTTAAAAGATGTCGAATGCATCAATCACTACATAATATAAAACAAATTCGCTTTCCACCGTCGGTGTGTCTGTGTTTAGATCTTTAAAATTACGTAACCGATTTTGATGGGATTTTTTAATAGATAGAATGATTCAACAGGAAGGTTTATATGTATAATAACTCCATTTTTGAAGTACGAAATGTACGCGGGTGAAGCTGCGGACGGAAGCTAGTTATAGCACAATCCATAGAAAACAATCCAATAACTGATGACAAGAGTGGACTCACTGGTTTGGTTCTCTGGATGTTATGAAATAAATTTTAATCTTTTAATTAATTTTCATGTCATGTAGTTCAGTTGACAGTTGTTTGACAATTACAATTTACTAGAATGGTTAAGTTTTTGTAAGCAGTTAATTTTGTATAAAATAATATTAATACAACATTGTATCCCGTCCGCCTAAGCGACATCTAAGATATACGAGCTGAGGTAACTCAACTTGAAGTTAGTAAGAACGTTAAGTCAACGACGTTGATAAATGTATTGTTATATTATAGCTTCAGGTTTCAATTGGTAATTACACTTTGTTGTTACATATTTTCCGTATAAATATGATTGTTCTTGTTTTAATATATCATAAAACTTTGTTATACTCTAGTTTTCAAATAAACTATATCTATCTTTGTCATTAAAGCTTTTTTTTTATTTTAGATTGTTGTTGATCTCTGTTAAGATGATTCTGAAATTGTTAAAGTAGAAATCTGTTAAGTAGTTTGTGTGAATGAATATCTAACGTATAACACGCATTTGGATTTATAATATATTATGAAGAATTAAATTTATATTTTAAGATGATAGTCAAGTACCTACCTATAAGGACCTGGCTGTAACAGAGTATCGACGCCATAAGTCTCAATTTCTTCTCCGCAAATCTTCTTTGTACAGACTCGTACGTGTCATGTACTTAGGAATCTCAAAATAATACGTTTATTTGTTTCTAAAAGCTAGCAATGCAGCTGTAACACTTTTAGTTTTGCAACTTTCCTTATTGATGAAGTTTTATAAACTAACTATTATCTATACATACAAATAATCAGTAAATATAGTCGTCAGAAAATAATAGGTTGTAATAGTAGATATCAGATGTAATAGTTGACGCAAGTCTGCGGCCTAGGCGAAACCTGCCGAAATTACCGAAAAGATACGAATTGTCGCGCTTTAAACTTTTTATTTGTAACAGATACGCAGTCGCATACCTAAGGTTTGAAACAATATCAATAGATGTTCATAACATCACTAAGATGAATTGAATATGTATAAAATATTATATTGTATAGGAAAAAACTTTCGGGACTGAGGGACGCAGGGGTTCTTTTGATAGAGTATTTGTATGCTATAGTGGCTAGCCTATTCAATGTGTTGCTATAATATATTTGTGGTATTGAACATTTTTATTACGTGTAATCAGGGCTCATTAGAAGGGGAGAAGAGGAGAGCAACACGGCTAAATGAAAATTATGTGAATATTAATGGGCGTTGATTTGGTTGGTTGATAGATAAAGGTCCCGTGTGCTCCTTTGCCTCCTTATGCTAAAAATATGCAGAAAATAATTGAACGACGTGAAAAAGTAGGCCACTTTAAATTAGTTAGCTCACAGTTTTACCTGTCCTGGTAGAATACACATGTAATTGTAATTATTAAAGTAGAATAACAAAATACAAACACAGGTAAATAAAGAAAACCTTGTTATTATATTTAACTTATTAGAGTTTAAAAAAGAAAGAAAACATATTTTTACAAGCGATCACGTTAACAATATTTCGTCATTTAGCAGTTTGGTTTATGATTCACGGCTGTCCTTTTAAATAACAACAAACTTCAAATGCCTCCTTCGCATTCCCCTTTGTGGAGAAAAGACGCGCCATCACACTGTAATCTGTGAAGAAAAAAATTAACGTGATTTAGATGTAAGACATGACAAATCAAATGGAAACTCCACACTTTATGGTCATTATTATTTTTCTTCGACCGGCTTTAAATTACGACTTTTGTGGCATTTATTGAAGTTTATGTAGTTGATCAATGGGAATAAAAATATATGCAACCTTGCATATTTATATCCTTAGTCAAAATTTGATACGTCGGTATTTTCTTATCATTTTGTAAAAATTATACCAATATCTTTACGTTTTTAATATATCTATTCATACCAAGAAAGAGAATAAAAATAAGTTGTGAATAAAAATTAGAGAATATGGACTACATTATTGTAAGTTTGTCATAAGTTGGAGACCTTTACGATAAGAATATTTTAGGTTATTAGTGAGAGAAGAAATCAATGATACAAAAACGATAAGTAAACAATCAGAATAATACATCTTCCAAATGTATATTGTCCCGCGTATACAAAAAAGTCAATTGGCTATTATATTTAATTGAGTAAATAACAAAGGTGGAAAGTTTCAGGTACTGATATAATACCTTTACCTTTTTGGTCACCATCAAATTTTAAAATAAGAAAGTACCTAATACTCAATCCAAGGGTGTTTTTTAAATTTTATCGTCTAATTTTAATATTTCGTCAGCATTTAAAGTATAAAAATTATAGATAGATAATTATAGATATACGTAATCAGTTGCGCCAGTTCGATTAACTATAATTTCGTAAACTTAAGGTAATTATTTTAAAGTACACGTTACCCGCATGCGTTGCTATACGTCTTCCCGGTCGTGGAACAAACTGGAGTGTAGTCGCTAGTCGGCGGTACAGAAACAGCACCTAGCAGCTGCCGCCATTGCAGATATATACATGATAAGGAAAATGACTGGAATAAAGCAAAAACAATAATATATTTTTATATATAAAAATAACATTTTATTGTATAGCTGATCATGAGAAATCGAAACTGGTCGTAAAAGTAAAATTGTATCAATAAAACGGGTAAATAATATAAAAATTCTAATTATTCATCAGTTCACAGTTAACTAATAAATCCACCATTTTTCCACGACTACAATATATAGAAAAACAATCGATTTACACTTAAAGACATTTTCTTATAACACCTTAATGAAAACAATTACTTTGATATAGACAATTTATTAGTAAAAACGATTATTTACATCGATCAGATTATGATACATTTTATAATGCACCTATTATAAAATATAAATGTTAATCGATTAAAGAAGACATTCGTTTTCATTCGTCGCCAAAAAGCACCATATGTAAAAAAATAACTTACAAAAAAAGAGTTTCATTTTGATTGACTTGTATGTGTTGGTTGTTCACGACTTAATGCGCTTCCACACTCTATGGCTTGCCGTATATAAGGTATAACATGATAGCGGTAATTACCCGTGGTTTTTGTTATGTCAATGATTTCATTTTTCGATAAATAAGTATGATGGAAATATAATGTCAGATTAAGGCAGGCACATAGTACATAGGCTACATAAAACTGTAATCGGTCGTAGCTGATGTTACTTATCAAAATGTTCTGACTGCTGTGTGTACACTTATGCTATAAAAAAATCTAGATAAGGGTAGGCTCTGCAAATTATAAGAAACAAAGCAGAAGCAAAAACCGTAACTATTAAAAATACTAAACTACTACTACTACTACTACTACTACTACTATTAAAAATAGGAAATATGAGTAATTAATAAATAAAACACACGTCATTACTTAAATTTGAAATGAGTAATGAAATCATGATTGTCTTAAAAATAGTTCCAGTTGACAGGGAATACCCACGCATTGAATCGCAATGTTAAAGCACACGAGAAGCGTATAAAATTGGTATCACTGCTTTATGCAGATTTGATTTTACCTCAATGAACGAATCAATTTATATTCCTTTCTATTTGGTTTGCGGAAAACTAGCCTCAAGCATCATCACCAGCAATGGGTAGTATCCGTTGGCTTATTAGTCACTAAATCAGTAACGAGTTACTGGTTTCTTTTTGCAAAAACCGAGTGACTGTTCTCATCGAATGATGAAATAACGGTTTCTCGTCTGACATATTTTAGAGTTAAATTAAATTAATTATTAAGGAGAAAAGAAGGTTGAGAGAAAACATAAAAGTGAAATAGAAACCTCAGAAAGTGCCACAGGGTATGCTGTTTAAAAAGATACACTGAACCCGTAGATACTACGTACGCGATTCATTTTAAGGAATTGCGAATGCTCAAAAAATATATCTATTTAGAGGCATCACACGTTTGTTATTCCTCTGGTGATTTCAATAACTGACCTTGGCACCTCCGTCACGTGCTGACAAGTACTTGCTCGTCCGACTTCATTAAAAAAAGCTGATGGCTAGTAAGTATTAACTAAAACTCATGCTTTTTTATCATACAGTAATACCCCGCTTTACGCGAAGGATACGTTCCGAAAAAAATCGCGTTTAGTGAAATTCGCGTATAACGAGGTTTATGATTAAACATAGACAAAAAAACAAAAATCTTCAATAAATGTTAAAACACAACTGCCAGCCGACCGAACTAACATCACGGAACAAATCAACAAACGAAACGAACGAGGAAATCCCCGTAGAATAAAGTCGAAGGACTGGGAATTCCCGATTCTTCATAGAGACTATTCAGAGGACGCGGGGATCCCGCGACCATAGAAAAGTTAATGAATACATTATATTTATACGCACTCTTTCTCGTAATTCGAGGCATTTGAGCGCGAAATTTGCAATTCGCGTTATAGTGAAACCGCGTATAACGGGATCGCGTAAAGCGGGGTATTACTGTATATGGTAGCCAAATAGCCGGAGCCTTTTAAAAACTGCCACTGCCCTGCCCTTGGACTTCAGCAAGATCTTTTTATTTTTTTTTTCTTTATACGGAAACATGCAATATGTATTAGAAACTATCTTATAAACCAACAAAATATATAATATATTGACACAGATTACACGTTTTAGCTTATTGAATCTAAACAGCTTGATTTATGTATGCTCTCTTTCTCAAATGCCAACTTTTTACTATTCAGAGATCGTTAGTGACTAGAATATTAAAAGTCAGTGATTCACTCACTTTTAATATTCTTATAATATTAAGAGTGATAACTAAAGGAATTAAAATAAATAGAATCTGATATTTAATCTTGAGGTAAAATTATGTAAATTTTGAATGTTTACGGTATATAGTTTCTTAATCATTTAGAAGGCTGGGTCCAATAAACCGCGGATGGCATAGATGGCAAATGTACCAATTAAAGCTCAAAATAAGAACATTTAATTTCAGTAGGTGTAAAAACTGACATCCCTTAGTCCCCCAGTTGTAAAACTTTTATAATCAATGTCGTAATTTATTAATAATTACTATTTATTGATGGCAAAACAAATCTATAGCTAACTCTTCTCTTTCTGTGGAATCGTGACTCCAATACCACTTTGTTCTCAATTGCCTTAAATCAACTACTTAATCTTATATATTAATAGCGGAAGCCGATTTTTGTCCTGGACTTTTTGGCCGAACCACACAACGTAAAATTATGGTTAAGGTGTCAAATTAAAGGTCTCGGCGTGATTGTGTGCCAAAAATTATTCAGATTTCTTAATTGCAAAATAGAAATAAAGAATGTACAATTTAAAATATTTGTTTTTATCATTGACAATTTTTGACAATTGACAATGACATATGACAATTTTTTTTTATTAAATGGTATTGGAATGGACATATGACAACTGTAAATATTTTTTTTTTTTTTAATTTTAGTCCAGTGGAAAGTAGTTTAGTAATGATCTAATCATCTGATTTCATCCCATCAGCTGATTTGCGAAATAAAACTGACGTTTTATTTTTTCAGGTCATATTCAGTAATATTTTAATAATTTATATTCAACAACTTATAATTATAATTAAATATAATTTTATGGTCGAATTTCGACCACTGGGCGGCCACTAGTAAAGATAAATTGGCTATTTATCCAAGATAAATATTATGTTCTTCTTAAACATAACACATAACCCATGTTTATGTCCAAACATGTACCTAATGAATAAGACAACGGAGCTGAAATTTGCTTTTAGAAATTAATTTAAACTTTAAACTCGTCAAGTTTTCAACTTACGGAATATTTTGTTACGTTAAATTAAAGCCTGAGTTCTAAAGTCCTAGTATAAATAACACAAAGTTAGTGAGATTAAACGACATGGCAATTTTGTAACAATTAATGCAAATACAAAAATCAGAGTCCACTGTTCGACACAGGACGTTTCACAATGTTTGGTCGGGTAAAACTCAGATAATGATTGCTCATTTTGTATGTCAATTTCAATCAACGAAAGGAAAAAAGACCATAACCACTGTGATGACTGGGACCAACGTGAAATTCGCTTAAAAGATGTTCAGGCTATGCTTAGATTGCTTTAAATTTAAAATAAACAAATGAGCAAAGGAACGTCGCGCACGATTTCTTATTTGCTTACATTTACTAAACCTTCTTAGATTTCATTGTTAAATCTATCACGTAACGATAAGGACGATTGAAATGAATGCACTTGCAGTCCTGTTCTTGTTATATACCGCATTGCGGAATCATTCTTTGTGTCCTGATCCTGATATTAATGGCTGCGAAAGCCAGCGCAATAATTATTCTATATTCAATTACACGTTCTCTTTTTTATAATAGAGATAATTAATTTATTTATTCTTCCGCAGTAAAAAATATGAAAATATATCATTATGTTGATGCAAACTTCGATAGTTAGGTACGAAAATCTATTACACAATAATCCTAGACTTTTCACATTTTTTCAATCCAGATAGATAAATATCTAATATAAGATTTAATGACTCCTATAATTTTCAGTAAAACTCCTACAATTTCTGTATGTTATGTATGTATAATTACCTAATAAAGCGATGATTAGCTCAGTGTGTTCCATGTGCAGTTCAGTAGAAGATTAAAATTTAAAAGAAAAAAAAATACTTCTATAAAACAATATTTTATTATTTGTTAATAAAAATGAACTAAAAAGTTGACAATAATTTAAACTGGTCAGTCAATCAGTTCAGCAATTGCTAAAATGTAAATGTAATATTATGGATTTCTAGTAGTTATGTCGACAGTTTTATGTTACCAGTGATACGGTATGAGCATGATATATCTCATCGGATGTTCCGGCCCTATTTGACTTCAAACCGATAACATTTCCTCTTACGAAGCACATATTAATTATTTTTTTTGTTTCAGGTAAGTAAATTTGATTGTAACTCTGCACAACTTGTTAGCGGTAAGTTTCATTCATACTCTATATTATATTATAACAATGAGTTTGAGACTATTAAACCTATTAACCGATACATATCTTTAAGAAAACATGTTTCCAGTGGATCAGGTAGATCCCGTGAGATATGTGTGACTCCGTTTGTAATTACTGACTTATAAAACGCAGTGAGCGATGCCGATCACCAGTGTCAAATGCATCAAAATTAATTATCATCGACAAGGCAATTAAGCAAGAAACCTTTTTTTTGTTGAAGCAGGAGAAATGCCTGAAACCCTGCGTACAACCACTATAGGATCACAAAGGCACTCAGGCCCCTCCAGCACTGCATAATAAGCTCTTTTTGCGTTGTTAAACTTGTGACAATAGGACAATAGCTTCTGAAACATTGCACTTGTTAATTAAATAAATAAACCACGATTAAAGCAGTTAAAATAGATTTGTTATTATTGTTGAAAGAATAAATTTAAGGTCCTATTCCAAAGTAAGAATCTCATAAAATGCTCGTTAAACAAAACAAAACATGCATTTATGCCTTTGGTAACGTTTTCGAATAAGGAAACAATGTAAAAGTTTTAAATATACTCAGCTACATAGTAAGCATTTGCACAGAATAATAATATCTTAATCTCCTAATTCTGTTGTGTCAGGTTCTTTTCAAAATTTTCTTAATAATTAACATAATATAATGTGCATGTCATGTAAAAATAATGGCGCATATAGGACAAGCGAGCAATCGGAGCCTTCTGATGACTACCGATGCCTTTGGGCATTCACAGTTTCTACGCAGATGCGTTGCCATGCTTTCCTCCTATCCTCTTTCCATACGACCAGCACCGGCTAATTATAAACCGCTCAAAACACGATAGCAAAGCTGCCACTCCACGGCGATACCATGTGAGCTAGAGGTTCGTCTATTCCTCATTCATTTCCTCAGCAATGGAGCATAGCAAAGTTCGAGACGCTGCTCGAACTTATCTTGAATGCAACGAACGTTTCACAAGTTTGATTATTATTCGTGAATTTATATACAATGTAGTAATAGAATAGTAGATTTATTAGACTACCCCTGGAAAATCTTTAATCATTAATTAAGCAGAAGCGATGTTCTCAAGTAAGAATATAAGGTCTTATAAGTTACTCGATTTAATGTTATTGAATTTCTTAATTTAATATTAGGCAAAGAAACTTTAAACCAATCTTGAACAGTGAAACTTTGAATTTTCTGAATTTTCTACACGCCAAAATATCAAAGATTGATTATATTCTCGATAAGAAACTTTTTTAACAAAACAAAACCTAATAAGAAATATGAAATAAATAGAGAAGAACTCTTTCATCCATAAAAAGCATGATTTCAAACATTCTTTGTTTAACATACCACATGTATAAATAATCATTTTGAATAACATAATTTTTCTTCATATTCCGAATTGATCGCTTATTCTAAGTAGTGTATTGAATATTATATAAATAGTTTATTATATATAACAATATATTGAAAACCTTGTTAAAAAACAACAGAAATAAAATAAAAAGCTCGATGAAATAAATAGCTTTGTTTATTATAACACTTAAAGGTAAAATTGTATTTTTACTTTTTATTATTTTAAACGTGGTTTTATAAATTCAGACATTAACTCCACGATACCTAATAAATAAATTAATAAATTTCATTCAATCATGCATTAAAATAAAAGGTATCAGAATTATTGTGCAGTGTAAAAATAAAAATTCTTCTCAATACATAACTGAACGAAATATACGACAATAATAATGCCGAATGTATCTTAAGGACATAGAATGAACACTTTATCACATAGTCAAGTGCCGTTGGAGCACGGCCAAGATGCAACATTTCTCCAATTTGTAGTAATTATATAATTTGTCCTGTAACTAGAATATATAATAGAGGCCCGGCGAGTGCTCTTTTAAGTCTGGAGTCTATTTTCTATTGAGATCAAATAAATGGGTAATAATGGGTCACAAATATGCTGCTTTTTTACTTTGCGCTTATTAATATTTAAAATGTTTTGTGTAAGCTTCAAACAGATAATTTACCTACTAATTAGTCGTACTTCGCTTTAATTAAGGCGGCTCCCCTCCCCCTCTGGATGCAAGTGGCACGTCGCCGTTATCTGTGGCGCTCTAGGAGGAAAGCCCAGTAGTGGACGTCCTCCGGCTGATGATAAGGATCGTGTATTAAAATTAATTACCTAATTAATTATTATTTATTCTTTAGTTTAATTACATACATGTATATATATTTCATATTATTATGGCGTCGAGATTTTCGAAAAGAAAATAATACAATTACGCGTGAATAAAACAGTATTAGGTATATAAATCATTTTAATTTATATTATTAAATGTGTTTATAAAACGATAATGTATATAACAATAAACAAAGGGTTGTTTTTTTGTTATTATATTTATCTAACATAAGCCTAATTATATCGGTGTAACAGTAGAACTTACCGCTGAGTAAAAGTTTAAGACTTAAACAAAAATTCGAGAACAAGTAAACGTTTTGTATTTTACGTGGCATTGATTTTATCAATTTGATTTAGGCACTTTGTGGGGAAGGAAGACAAAGCGCAGTAAATCTTGCTTGCGTTTTGATTAACGTGGGGGTCAAAAGTAAGAGAATCGCATAGTAAACGATGTTTTAAAACTTATTACACTAATATAAACACTTTTTTATATTTTTTGATTTCATGAAATAAGATAATAATAATAAATATGCAATGCAATGCATGTGCTCTCAATTGATATAATAAAATATTTTAAATGACAGACAGAATGGGAAATTATAACATTTTCTTGTTTTTTCAACGGAACCCTAAAATTGTCTCAATGTTAATCATAACTACTTTACTTAAAATAAACCATTATCGCGATGCATCTCTCCCATCTGCGAGAAAGAGGGGTATCCGTAACACACTCCCAATTTAAAGAGACCGTCCTCCAAAGAAGTTGCTTAGTACCAATGAAACTGTGCTGGGTTTACTACATACATAATATAGTCATTTGAAAAAACCTTGTTAACAATCGCTTTGTGAAAGAAAATTCTTTGTCCTTTTTACTTTCTTTTATTAAAGTCATAAACAAGGTTTGACATAAAACCAAAGCTGAAGTTTTTACATTTACATGCAAATAATAATATTCTGAATTTATAAGGGGAAATTATCACAATTTCACTGGAATAATTTATTTATTTCTTTTGAATTGCAAACTGTTACCAGACGGTTCGTCCGAGATTAATTTAACTTAAAATTATACAATTATTTACGAATTGTTCCTTACTTTTCACTACATTTTATTTTTAATTTGTTGTTTAAGATTAAATTAAAGAATAAATCTCTAAATTGCTGCCTAGAAGGAAGCACTAGGACATCGATAAGCAAATCAAAGGCACTGGCTTACTTGATGTTTTATTTACTGCTTTTTAATTAAATTATGAAACATAAGAGGCGTAACTTTTGTTATAATTCATATAATAGGTACCTAAATTATTTTATGAATATTTTTAAGCTCTGGATACTGTAAAATCACCTTTTCTTCTTAATTCTATCAAATGTCAAAGTGAAACATTTTTGAAGATAAGGCGTAGTTCTACCATTGACAAAGACAGAAGACTGTGTCCTAGTAGTGGTCAGTGTTGAATGCCGTTGGCGGGAGATTTGTCGACTAATATTAATAATAATTATTATTGGTAAGAGTTTATTAAAAAACGTACTATGAATCCTTCCTATGCAATAAAAAACGCACTTTTGGAGTACAGTGTCTACGATAAAATTAAAGTAAGATAAAGTAACAATTAACACCCAATGATTAAATGTAACTGAAAAACATTTAATTCTAATTTTGTTTTTTTTATACTCTTTCATTTTAGAGGATAAGCTTTCGGTGATTTATGTATATAATACAAAGTACAAAAAAATATACGAATACGAATTACATATTATGATATTCAAAATAACTGTTATAAGAACTGATATGTCATACTAAGAAATGCTCTAGATGTGTTGTATTACACATAATATATACTTTTGAGTAAAAAAAATTAAATATGCAACGGAAAAAAGGAAATTGGTTATAAACTAAACGTATTAAAGTTTATGACACCTTTTCAAAACATTATTATACGACCCATTTAAATTAGGAAAACCTCTAGATAATCGAGCTCATAAATAAACAGATGAAATCCATTGAAAAAATGAAACACAACATATTACACGTTGCGTCATATTTATTCACTTTAATAAACTCTATATTCAAATATAAGATTGTGGCTGCTATTTAAGTAGCATAATTAAATTGTGATTTTGTGACTTTTAATAACAATTGATATTTGGAGTTGTCGAACTATCTTAACTTTCATTTATTGTATATAAAATTAATTAATTTAAGTTGAGATCAACAGTGAAATCAAACTTGGTATTTAATAAAACAATATTACATCTCTGTCGACCGACACAAGCCATTCTTCCTGGCAGGATATTGAAGGCCGCTCCATGGAAACCGCAGCCAAGGGCTTTTATCGGCTATATATTAAAGACCATTGCATAATTTCACTACCTTGTAAATGTCAAAGGGAGTTCATTGTAGGCAATAAATATATAATAAATATATAATGGGAAGGAAGTGGGAAAGGTTAGCCGAAGATCGAGGCCAGTGGCGTGCTATGGGAGAGGCCTATGTCCAACAGTGGACTGCAATAGGGTGATGATGATGATGATGATGATGATGATATAACAATAATTAAACCTAAACCAAGTGAAAATATTATGGTGACGTCAAAAATATTGAGTTTTATGTCATAACAATTCTAGAAAAGCTTACTTAAATATGACCGGAATCCCTTCAGTACATTTACGGTAATGTCTGAAACTTGCAGCCTATGACTGTATTTTTATAGATACATTTTGCTTATTACCTCGTGTGACCTTTGACATATCTGACGAGGGAATTGCCCGCGCGTTACAAGCGTATAAAATAGATTGCGGTCTTTAAATTGTGACACAATTTATATATTTTGGGTCTGACTCCTTTTTATGGATCCATGCCCAAAGGGGCTGAATCACGTAGAAGGTCATTTTTCATAGTGATATCACGTGGCCATTATAAATAGACGTATATTATGACATATACAAATGGTAACATTTGTCCTAATTTACATGCGGGATTAAAAAATATTACTTTACTACCATGTGTATAAAGAAAATACGTTATGGCGTTGTCTACTTATCATTTTACGCCTTTAGTCATAAATTGTAGTTTTGCAAAAGGTATCAAGATATAGACATAAGATGTATAGAATTATACAATGGAATCCTACATAACATTCGGACTTTTAGATGCCTATACACGGAAGTCAAAGCACCTTTCCTTTCCCGTAATAAAAATAAGTCAGTACCCACTAAAAGTGGCACTGAGAAGCTTCATAAAGCGGTTCCAAGTATTCCAAGTACTCTAAATTCATTATTAATTCTGTTGGTCACCAAATACAGCTCGCTATACCTGTATTAAAGGGATGAAGTTATTCTTATTTTTAAACGACTGTCTGAAAAAAAAAAACATGAAAACGGAATATGATTTTATTTGTATGTTTAATAATTTTGAATTCCTCTGACATCGATTTACAAAAACGCGCCTATTATTTTAAAACCGTATCATAATATTACATTGAATATTCATGCTTCATATAATTTAGGTTAAAACAATTTCAAGTTATTTAAGTCGATTGATTGTAATTAGTTTAGTCCATAGTTGCTAGTTGTGCTAGACGTTAGTTAGCATAGGTCATAGTAGACAAATTTCTGTAAAATATTTGTAAGAAAATGAATAAATAATTTTGGTAAAAAATAATGAAAAGATAAATCTTTTAAAACGTCTTGGCAGGAGTTAAAATATTAACGTGTAAGATTTGGATTCAATTCAAATTCTGTAAGTTTCATATTCTGTGTAGACATTGTTGTTCGCCTCGATAGATATTCCTTACAAGGTGTTTTATATTCAAGACATCTTATTCTGCGGTGCGTATCAAATTATATGATATTTAATATAAATGAGGATTAAAATTTGCTTCACTTCATTAGGGTGTATGTCGTGTGGTCGGAAAATACTCCTTCGTGTACGTGAAAATTGCCACTGAATATTTGTCCCAATGTAAAACTCATGCTAAATTGGGGCTACGAAAAACAGAAAAACCAATATGAGCATCAAAAACCAAGCTGAGGCATAGAAAGACATAAAAATAAAAGCAACATATGATTTGGATTTATCCATATTATATTGTACTGCTACAAAGTAGGAACCAATTTATAAAAGAAGTCATTAAACACTTCTTTGCGGGAAAAAATAAAACACTGTCTTTCATTATTTTTTACGACTATACTTTCTTTATGTTCAGAGTTGTTTTTGAAGTAAAGCTCAATAGAAATAGCTCCGACTGAAAATGCATGCAGTTTTTTTTGAGGGAATTTTTTTGTTGTATGTCATATTTTTAATTCTATAAAACTCTTAAGTTTTGCACCATTTTTGTGTAGCATTTATAACATTTCATATACTCTCCCCGGAATATGAAACTATTTTCACACACCCTTGGGTTTCACCGAGTTGGTATCAAATTATTTTAGTTTCGTTTTTACTCTGTGACAATTGCAGTTGTTGTAAATTGCGATGCAGCTTATAATAGTCTTGTGTAAATAATGAAGAGTTTAGTAACGTGTCGGTATTTTATTTTTCATATTTTAGGAATTATCAAAAATTGTGGCTATCATCCAGACGTTATTTTATTTATTTGTATGCCCGGCAAGCTACCCGTGACAGAGAAAATGAAAGAGAAAAAATATTATTTAACTAAGCTTACTCGAGTAATAAAAATAGGGTTTTTCGAGCAAATATACAAAATATTTTTGGCATGTACTCGTCCGCAGGCCTACGTTTTGCTGTTTAATTTCTGCACTTGAACATGACTAAAAATAATAAATAATAACCACCAGTTTCTAATGCAGCATGGGTTATTGGTTTGTAACTTTTCAAATATTTGTTTTATAGTAATAAAATAGGTAGTTGATCAAATGCACACAAATGACATGTATAATAACAATTCTATTTCTACTGTTACTTTATGCCTGATCTAGATTCAATTACTGCGTGAGAGCAAAGAGAATATTAGAGACGTACACTAAAAAATGTTTGACTTTAGTGACATGATCAACATTAGGTATTGTAAATATAACTTGTATGTAGTAAATTGATAGATACGAGAAAAATATCGATCTGTTGCAATTGGGAATAACACCAATGGTTTCGTACTAACAAGAGGTATGTGCAGTGTGCATTTAACACATCTAAAAATTGACAAACTTATATTTGTATACTGTAAACGGGACTTAATCGCGTTTTTATAAAATCGAAGTATTTACTCGTGACCACGGCCTTTGCATTGCGGCCGAAACGTCGAGAGTCGAGGTAAATACTTCGATTTTATAAAAACGCGATTAAGTCCCGTTTACAGTATACAAATATGAATACAAATCGTGAAAGCTTAAAACAAACTTACATTTGCTTGAATTTACCAAGTTATAGAGATATTTCGCAAGATACTATAGGAAGCGTTGAATTTATTTCAATAATTGAGTGTCACTTTTCTTCGTATTAGCTGCAGCAGCCAGTAGGCATTCAAATCATTATTCACATTTTCAACTTTTATCGTAAGTTAGAGACGTATAACATCACACATATTTACGATACATTTTTATCATTGAAATATTGTATTATTTAGAAAATCATCGTTTTGAAACTATAGTATCTGTACCATAGATTTTGTACAGGAAATTTATTAGGTAATACGAGTGCCGGGTTGTAGTGTCAGCCAGCCTATATTGATTAAACTCGGTAAACAAATGATGTTCTAGCCGCTTCATGTTCCACGTCGTTATTGCGAGCCTGCTGTATTTATAGTTGTACTGTGTAGTGCGTTGAAATATAACAGAATCCATTAAGTACTGGTTGTTTGATATCATTTTAATTCGATACGTGTAATAAAGGTTTATTAAAATATACGAGCCAATAATCGTAGTGGGTGGTGAGTAAATATTAAATCTGTGGGATAGTCCCGTTAAAATCAATTGTTTGAAAGATAGACGCTTTCAAAGTAGAAACATGAGTGCTCCACCCCCTCTTACTTTTAAAATAAGAGAGCAAGAAATCTAAAAAAATATATATGCTGTAAATTTCAATTGAAACTTTCAATGAAAATGGTTTTTAAGAAATAATACATTTTCAAAAAACACTAATACAACTTTGTCGTTCATATAAACGCTATGAAAAACCAAGTTATTTTTATAGATAATGTTATGGAACCCTACATGCGCGAGATGGGTTTGATTTTGATAGAATGATTTTTACTTCAAAATTTAATAAGTGAAAGAACAAGATATAACCTGGCATTGTTATTTATCCAGTGAACCTTCAAACTTATCTAGCAATACATCCGGCAATTTTGTTTCAAGAAAGGTACATCGCTCGTACAAAACGTAGAGTTAATTGGCTGAACGGGTCGGGAGCCCTTTCATTTTCTCTCTGTCGGCGTTCTTACACGTTTTACGAAGGAAGATTTATCGAGTTATCTTATAATTACGTTATAATACGGAGTGAATTGGATAAGCCCTACCCAATTCACTCCGTATTAGCCCTACTTTGCCAGAAGCGGCGGGCTTATTTCAATCAAGTAACTTCTTCTAACAAATTGGCTGACTAAACTAGCTGCGTATAATTGATACTGTACAATATTTTTATTAAAGAATAAGAAGATAAATACCAGTTTGAATGTCCTAGTAGCTCTTAGTTTAGTGGTGTGTGGGACTTAAAAATTATGATTGTGCCGAAAACCTACTAAAACACTGCGTGTGCTAACCGTGCCGCCTTTTATCTGGTTCTGCAAAACTGTTAAGTGTCAGGACAGAGTGCGACGGGACCCTAAAAACCGACACCACCTTCTTAGAGAAAGTTATATAAAAGAACCCCACTAACTTTGGTACAATGCTTTAGAAGTTTAGAGTGAGATTTCCATCCTTGCCCCTCTTTGTACTTGCAGTGAGTAGTCATATCCACTTAAACAAAAAGTTAATTTAATTACTTTTAGGCGTTACACAATTATCCGTTATTCTTAGTAAAAAAATAGCCCATTTCCAACAGGAATTTTTCAAATTTTTCTTCTGAATAAAGTTGGTCAAATAAAGTGTGTATCGAAAATGTAAGAAATAATGAGTTCATGATGAATGGAACCCCAGGGGACTTCCGACTTGCACAAAAATCCTGCAGTACGACGCTGTTTGCTGTTCGGCATTATTTCAACATTCCTCAAATGCGACGCCTTTTCGAAGTTCGCGCTCAGCTTAAATAATTTCGTATATTATATGCTACGATTATGAACAAATTAGATTTAGTTATTTTAAAGCCCACTCAACATTTATCACTTAGATAAATAAGGTGCTACCGCTTTTATTACACTCCAATTTTTCATATACACAAAGGAATATTATTCCGAACACATGCGACATACATCCTAATAAGGTAAACCGCATTTTAACCCTAATCCCTATAAGTTATATAACTCGAAATGTGCCACAAGATAAGGCGTCTTGAATATAAAACAGCCTGTAAGGAATAAAATCGGGAAGCGCTCAAGAGTTACTACACAGAATTCGAAACTTTGTATCTACGCAGCACGCTATGTGCGTGCAGTATACACATCTATTAAGTGTAACCTATCTGTACATTTATTATCTGTTATTTACCTAAGTAGCTATAATATTCAAATACCAACAAAATTTATTTACAAGCCTACAAGCTCTACGATTTTATGCACGTTAAATCAATATATAATTTATCGAATAAATAAAATATCCAACAACAAATAAATATAGCCACACCTACCTGAGTGGACTTTTCCCGTCATATTAGTAAAGTTTACATCAAAATCCATTCAGCCATTTTCAAGTGATGTATGATTTGAAGATATTGTTTAAAAGTGGTTAATACTTTTTGAAACTTTCAGTATATGTGGAAACATTATCTATGATGTAAACCAAAATAAACAATCTAATTAATTTTAAGAACAAAAAGTTTACCTGGCGCTTCTTTTGTGGTCTCTTACTAACTAATTTTAATTGTAACGGATATCAATGAAAGTCAAGGGTGTAAAGGAGAATGCCCATTAATGTATAGAGCGCTGTCCAGAATTGCATCAAAATGAAACTTGTTCTGGACGATGTTTATTTAATCAGTTACAGCCATCAATAATTATTTTTCAGATCAGCACCCGAGTTTAAAAGTTATTTAACATAATGTAACAAACCTCAAAATCGACATAGCATTGACAGGTTAAGAAAAGTTGTTTGATAAACGGTTTTAACTCATAGTAGATACTTATAATAAAAATTCTATTTGCATATTACATTTAAAGTTAAATGTTACTACTACATTTAACTTTAAATAATAAAAATCAAAAATAGTCTAAGTAAAAAATTGCGAAAATGTAGTTTATAAAGGTAAAAGATATGATATATGTATATACAAAACACACGAAACTAAATCAAATAAAACGTCCTGTCGTATTGCACTTTACATTAAAAATCGTCCTGTCGTAACTGTAAAGCACGTACAAAGAATAACTGGCTCTTCAGATAAAAAAATATAATTAAGTTTATTTACATTTATTTCTGTGGAGAGTACAATTCGATCGACACAATAAATCAAACAATGGTTTTCAGGCAACGGAAATGGCTAATGTCAAGTGTCCCAAAAGATAGGGATACACATTTTGTATTAAGTTTCGATTTTTAAAACAATAATTATAATAATTACTTGTCCGTATTCTTGTGTTAATTTTATCTAGACCGAAATGATTATACATATTAAATATAATATAAAAATAAAGGTTTTATTTATTTCAAATGATTTTGAAATATTTCTTACGAGAGCAAATCAATAGTATGGGACGCTGACCTAAACCTGAATGAGAGGAGTAAAATCGATAAAAAATAATCGGCTACCCATCAAAATGTCACTTTATATCGATTACCAATTTTAATGATATTATTTGTTTAGCTGCAACACTAATTTATTGAATTCCGATTTGAAAATAGCGCCATTTTATTTTTATATACAAACAATATTATGTTTTATTTTGTGTTCATTTTAATACCCCGGGTTTTGCACACATATTCAAATTTTTAAAATTATAAATAAGAATAAAAAAATAATTATAATATTACTTCTATTTTGATGCAAGAGAAGAATCCATACCATCAGCTGGCTATCTCCTTTTTTTGGTTTTTGGCAACGCGGTCGAATACCTTTACGTACGCTACCCAGGAGCTTGGTAGCCTCAGCCGAGTACAATGTCGGGATCGGCATCTGGGTTGTCCCTACCGACTAAACCCCTGCGGGTGCCTTCAGCCGCTGTAATTGGAGAGTCCCGGATCTACAAGCAACAGTATCCTTCCAGCGACAGGCTGGCTTCGGTGGAAAGGCCAGATCCTCCCTGGGGACTGTCCGGCTGCCTTTGAACAGTCCCTACTAAAAAGTTGGAACCGTGCCATGGGGTCAAGTTCTCATCCTTACCCTGGTCCTAATGCTCCAACGGAGCACGCCACGCCGGTCGTCCTAATCCACGCCGCCATTTGCTGATTCAGAAGGACGAGCTCCTAGCTGAGCTGCTCTTAGTCTGGCTTCTCCCCGCAAGCCTGTCCTGTATGGGGTAGCACTGTCCAGTATAGCCCAATAGCTCATAACAATGCCCCATAATTCATCTGCATGAAATCTATTCTAAGGGTTTTTTTTTATTTTTCGGCATATTTTATGTATGTTTACGTCCAACTTTCAATTAAATATTTTTACACGTGCAAGCTACAGGAAAGCTACACGGATTTTTGTACAATTCAATAAATGAAAATCAATATTTTAGTATTTTTAACCTGACGCTGAAATTCAAATAAATAACAATATAAAATAAATAATGAAACTCCGTTGAATCTTCACGCAATGTCTCTAGTATTCATTTATATGGATACCTATCTCTATCGACGTTCATTTCATTCCGAACATGGGATTAAAGTTTTCTCCGAAAAGGTTGGCTAAATTTACGATGACATGAAATTGGAGTCGAAGTTTGCGAAGGCCTGGCGTTGAGATTAAAATATTCCAAAAGTAATTGGGTACCAATTGTGATGTTTCAATTTATCCATTTCATTACAGCTCTTGGTTTATGCAGCAAAATATAAATTTTCTTGGTACCATCTAAAACCCCCCTGCTTTAAATTTATTTCATTGTTAGGTACATTTTTTTTCTTTTTTGTCGCAGGGAAAATGTATTTATGCACCATCCAACCGGCTCTGGGTGAGATGTTAGGTACACTGCACCTGTGACAAGTTATCAAGACGAGTCTAGCGAAACCTTACACGTTAGAACCTGTCAAATTGTCTGTATGTAGCAGCTAATATATATATATATATATATATATTGATATATACATACAAACGTACGCTCGAAAAACCCTATCCTCCTTCTGACGCAATAGATTTAAAACTGAACCAAACATTTGAACAGAGGATAATGTTAGTATGCCACTAGTGGATTCGAAGGAAAAATGCCCTTAGTTGAACTGAAAAAGTATTGTATGTAATGTACTTGTTGATTAGTGCTATGGTTAACTATAGATTGCAGAAAGGAATCAATATAATAGAATGACCACGGCGATCACTTATGACAGTTAATCACTGTGAGGACAGGCATGCATTTTTTTGGTAACGCAGGGGAATACCTTTACGTACGCTACCAAGGAGCCCGGGTGGTCCAACCAGATACAGAGTCGGGCTCGGCAACTGGGTTTCCCTACCGACTAAACCCCTGTGGGTGGGTGCCTTCCGCCGCTATAATTGGAGCAACATGATCTCTTCAGTGACAGGCTGGCCTCGGTGAAAAGGCCAGACTTCTCCTCCATGGGGACTGTCCAGCTGCCTTTAAACAGTCCCTACCACGAGCCGGAATCGTGCAACGCGGTCAGGTTCCCATCCTGACCCCTGGCCCCAGTACTCCAAAGGAGCACGCCACGCCGGTCGTCCTAATGCATGCCGCCATCTGCTGATTCAGAGGGAGTGGAGGACCTCTTAGCTGAGCTGCTCTTAGTCTGGCCTCTATCCCCAAGCCTGTCCAGTATGGTAGCCTAGGACAGGCAAACCTTATGCATCATCTATCAACTCCGGAGTGTCACTGATGTTCTTCTTATAAGATTGCATATGAATATACAACATTAGTAAGTCCTTCGGAGCCTAGCATGTGGGTGATGTAACAGTTTTTGGTCCGGGAATAAAATTATTTATACCTAGCGGTTTTATACGCTTAAAATCTATCCTAATGAACCAATAACTCTGGTCATTTCTTCTTTGCCTTATTCTATTACAGCCCTCCTTTTTAGCCACCAGGATGTACCTACCTGCGTTGTAAACGTGTGTAAATGCGCACGTTACATATTTGATAATAATGACACGCCCACATACCATACCATACCATACACCCATATACATTAAAAACCTATACCCTAAAACCTCCTTGTGCGTGGTTATACGACAAACAAGTTAACACCCCGTAAACCCGTAAATTGTACACGTGTTTCATAAATTTGTTAATGTGGGTAGCGCTCACGTAACGCTACTTTATGACTTGCCTAACTTATATCCAATTATGACTCTAAGTATACATATTAATAAATATAATATACATCATACAATAAAAAAATAGATGTGATAAAGTTAAATAGTTTTGTATTATCTGGAACATATTCTGAAGATCTAACGTGCTATTTCTTTTATTAAAATTGCCAAAAAAATTTGCTACATGGCTGCACGGCTCTTACCAAAGTTTTAATAGCGGAATCATTATTCCTATCGATTATGGACTACATATTATGACACCCTGTTATACAAATTTAACTGAGGAACAGCTAAATAAGCTAGAGCGCCTCCAAAATCTCGCTATTAGGTTCATATTAGGTGTTCGCAAGTATGGGTGCTTTTATAAAGAAGCAGGTAAATTGTCGGCGCCGACCAGCGCCGACCAGCGCCGACCAGCGCCGACACGTTTTGCAATGTTATCTTATGGGCTCACTTATAAAGAAGCAGGTTTTCGGCGCGTACCGGCGCCGACTCGAGCCGGCTCAAGCATTTACCGGTACGTAGGGTGTCCATTGCATTTTGAAAATGCAGGACAATGTATCTCGTGTCATACTCGTATAAGACTTGTGTTCATGAAACATTGTTTTTTCAAATAAATGTTAATATTCTTGGCAGTGCCACGATGCATGCATGCATGTAGCAGCACTTGGGCCGGCACGATTGAGGTGTTTCACCATTAATAATAAACTTAAAACATGAAAAAATACCCATTTTTTTTTAAATAATATTACTTACTTTATAGAAAATATATTAAGTACACTGATATTATTACGTAATTACTATTTAGTTCTATTTGTAAATAATACACGTTTTTTAATACTATTTCCACTTTTAATTAACATACAAACTTTCACATCCTACTAATATTATACAATTATAATACTAATATTTTAATATAATACTAATATAATAAATACTAATATATTATACAAACATTTTAAATAACTATTTTCCATAATAAATAAGTCGTCGTCCGATGAAGTCGACGACATGATGGTCACTACAGGCCGATTTGCCTGCTTCTTTATACGAGTGCAACCTGCTCGGACCAGCGCCGATCGGCGCCGTAAACGTCGGCGCTGGGAACCTGCTTCTTTATAAAAGCACCCTATGACCACATATCAGATTTTCGCTCAAACCTCAAGAGGCGAAATGCTAAATTACTTTCATCTCTTTATATATAATATATATATATATATACGAGGGATTTGAGAATGATTTAGATTCACAAATCTGCCCGCTGCATTCGGTATCTCAAATATACAATATAATGACAATACAACGTCTGTCAGGCAGCTAGTAGGTATATATTTATGTTTCATACATCCATGTATATTTCGATATCTTGGGTCTTGCTGTTAGGCGACACTGTAAATAATTTAGTACCTACCTGCTAATTAAGCAAACAACAACTAAGTTTATTATTAGCAATATAAAATATATGCGTTATCTTTAAGATAATCTGATAATCTTAAAAATTGATCAAGACAAAGTTAAGATGATATTTAATATAATTTTGCTATAAGCAAGCCTCACCGCAGGGCAAAATTTAACGAAAACAAACAACAGACTAACGATGTCCAATTAAAAGTTTCAGCCTTCACAAATAATTATAAGACACGAACAGACCACAAATTGTTTTAAATAGAAAAATAAACAAAAAGTTGCAAAATACTTTTAAAACAGGATTTTTATTTTATTATATCTAATAAAATACATATAATATTTAATTCTAAATGTGATATCCCGTTGCATCTACATCGAGCCTTGGCGGTAATGACTTTTGTCAAGAAGCCAAAACTCCAAACAAAAGCATCGGTACACATCAGGAGCACATAAAGGCCATCTTAAAAACCCACAAAAAGATAAAAGCCACATAAAAATGTACTAGCAATTTTGTAGCACGTTTCACCGCAATGCAGCTACGCGTGTAGAGCCTCTACGCAACTGCTACGTGCCATATAATGAAAAGCTAACAGACATGACAACTCGATCGGGTACGTTTCGGAAATCGTTTTATGCCAATACCGTTTACCGTTTGCCAGTAAATAGAGCGAATGGGTTTCGTTATGAACTTTCACACGTAAATCGCTTACTTTGTTTTATATAGCGTCGACTTAAAGTAAAATTATAATCATATAACTTGTTATTTGATCGCTATTAAATAGCACTTAACAGCTTAAAACTTACTCATTCTTTTACCTTTTTTCCTGTTGATATGAGAGTAAAACAAAAAATTTCATTTGTGGCGTGCTGTGTAAAAACAAATCATATTTGTTCAACTAAACTCCATTCGCTTCTCGGAGGTGACACACAGTTTTCTTTGTTGTACTATCTTTTACCCATTGCTTCGCTGGCGGCCGTAAAAGAAATACGTCCTTTCTAATATCTCAAAGATTATTGGAACAAAGTTTTCATGATGATCGGTTGAGTAGTTTTGATGTCAAAGCGCAACATACAAACTTACATTTACAATTTTAATTTTAGTATGGATTTTGTCAAACTGTAATTATTGTTGTCCAACCAAGTAGTTATGAAATAACATAACAAACTAACTAAGCAGTAATTGGTTAATGCCACTCTCGGGACTGGAGACTCACTAATGTGTTCACGGATCCGACACACTTGCTATTTACACAACCTAATGACAGGGTAGCTTTTAATTAAAACACACATTGAAGGTCATTTGGATTCACTCGTAGATTGTAGCATATTACAAATATTTTGTACTTTATGTGACTCAATAGTTTATCGAACATCGATGTATATAAACATCTTCGACACTAAAAGTCTTGCAGATGTCTTGCATTTAAGAAGATGACTTTATTTAAAAGAACCTTATTAGTAAAAAAATAATCAATAATTACTATTAACTTTTATATAACTAAGTCTATTAATGTTTAACAATTTTAAAATAATAACTTTAATAAGAAATAGTGCAAATAATAATTTTTTGCCTTATTTTTTTATTACAACACTGATTGCCAAATTTCTTGATCTAAGTATATAGGTAATATATAAACAGGAAACGTTTTAAAGGAGTTCGCACATTACATCGTCTCGACGACGACACCACTCCAACTGTACTCCTTTTGTTTTCTTTGTGATTCTGTTTTATATCATCGCGATATGTGCTACAGATCTTCAATTAAAATTATTTACAACTAGAATCAAGACAACATGAAACTGTTGGTAAACATTATATTATATACAAGACATTACCATTATCAGATTTCATTAGTCCACTATTAATAATAGACGACATCCAAGAACGTAAAGAAACCTCTAGATTTCAACCTACGATCTTCATATACTAAACAAACTTTGAAAATGTGCGTTTAATCGCTGCCCGTCTTAAAATTCACGTTGCTTTAAAATTTCTCGATTACAGCACGCGTCTCAAGTACGTGGTAACTGGTAAGTGAGCTCCAAAAGTATGGCCACGAAATTCAGCAAAGATATATAATGTATACAGCCACGCGCGATTAACTCCTAAAAACGTAACCTAATTCATACACTACTGATATATTACTCGTTTTAATATTGAATTCTGAAGTGTATATTTCATATAAAACCTCCAATAAAGGGATACTTTATGAAGGTTTGTGAGGGTTCTGATGGCCAGTTGGAGGAAAGATGCGTTACCTGTGGTATTACAGATGTTATAAATATCTGGCTTGGTAGTCACGATCTATTATGTCGAAGGTAGTCATTTTTGTAAAAGGTAGTGCCACACTGCATGATTGCATGTAGCCAAATTGGACCGACACGGCCGGGGAGGTACCTCTCGCTTACACAAGACTGGCATAAAGTAACAGGTGTGCTGTCGTGTTTCGTCCGGTGTGCACCCCTACACCATAAAAAAAGGATTTTGACGGCTCTGCTCTCTTATAAAATTAAAAAAGTAGCCAAGTACCTACGAGCCTAACTTTCTCACCGTGGTGTCCGTACCAACGGCTTAACCCAGTATTTTATAATTAGGTATTAACAATATTTTACAGGCGTATGCACACATTTTTGTATGACTATTTTCTTACTACTATACTTTTGAGGTTTATTTTCCTTAAGATATAACAATAACTTACCCATGTTGCGATTGTTTCTTTCTTCCTCTAATCTTATCCTATATCTTACTTCATGCAATTCCTCATACAAACTTGATAATTTTTGGTCAACGGTTAGTAACATTTATGTTTTCTTGGCAGAAGCTCCGACAAATGAACAGCAAGTTTCAGTTCATTTTAAGGTACAAAAACTAAAATATATAGCGCTTTTTTAATGGCTCCACAAATCTAGACGCTGAGCTGCAAAATGTAGACTGGACGCAGCTTACGTCCGGACATTCAAGCTGCTTTTATTTATATTCATCCTGGAGCAATCCATTATAATAAATCGTCCGTTTTCCAACTTCGTCACTATATCTATTTTATCTGTTAAATGGAATGGAAACTTTAGGAAGTATAGCGAGTATTCGAACAGATTTATTTTATATCACTCACATTGGTTTTTCTTTATGAGAGGCAAATGAGCAGCTAACATTTTGATCATTACCAACGTCCATAAATATCCCTATAATTTCAAAGCAGATAACATGTTTCCCACCTTCCATTCGATGTTCCAACGGAAACGCACGAAGAGCGACAGCAGCGTATTTTAAAGTGGATTATTGTTACATTCAGACAATATTTACTGACGGAGAAAACTGAAAATGGAAATATAATTTTTTTTTAAGTAAGTAGCAATCTGAAATTTGGCGATTACCAATGCACATAAAGATTGTTTTTTTAATGAAGAGGAAGCTTCTTTTTTCCTCCAATGAATTCACACAACGCAAAAAAAGCGACAGTAGTAAGAGGTAGGGCAACACTGCATGCTTGCATGCAACCGAATAGGGCACGATTGGGGAGGTACCTACCTCTCGCTTACACGAGACCGGCGTAAAGTATGGTAAAGTGGCAGCTGTGCTATCGTGTTTCGTGCGGCGTGTAGTAGTAAGTCGCCGGTGCTGTAAAGGTGGGAGGAGAAAGAAGGTATAGTCTCTACGCGAATGGGTGTCGGTAGTCATGAAAATGGTTGCGACTGCTTGTATGCCCCCCCTATACCATTAAAAAGCAGTATAGTAATTACTTTACTGAGGTGAGGCTCTGATTACAGTGCAGCAAAGACACTACTTCTCATCCAGCATAGAGGTTTTACAGATATATTGGCCTCCTTTTCCCTGCCATGAGACACCGGCTACATATTATTTCCGGAATAAACCTACATATTATATACAGCACGAAACGTGTTAGCACTTTTACTTTACGCCGGTATTATGTAAGCTCGGGGTACCTCCCAGCTCGACCCGGCCCAAATGGTTACGTAAAAATATAATTATCTATTGTTACTAAATATAAACTATTTTTTTACCATAATTAACTTTCATTAAAACAATCGAAATAAATGCTACAAGTTTGAATGTTTTATTCAGCGCCATCTTGCGGAATTTGTACACACTATTAACTCGAACGAACGCCGTGAGCATCCACGAGTTGGTAAGCGTTATTTTTAGCCAGTGACATCTATTCACAATATACTGTACTATTTTGTTTACTAGTTGCTATTCGCAGGAGTTGCCCGTGTGTAAAAGCGTTGGTACAGAAAAATAATAGATAGAGCTTGAAATTTGTGGTACCGCAGCTGTTTTAGTACAAATGCCACCCAAGAGATGGCGCTTTAATGTTAAGTGCTTTAAATGTTTCCACCAAAGTAATTGTTTCGTTGTTACGACAATATGGTTTCGTTGATGGATGG
>LUGF01025361.1:1179945-1190349 GCA_001625245.1 Calycopis cecrops
TATTATCATTTATATTTTTTCGATTTCTAACTCTTTTATTTTAAAATTGAGAGTGGGGGACACTCATTTTTTCACTTTGGAAGTTTCTATCTTTCAAACAATTGATTTTCACGAAAAATGGTTTTAGTAACCTCATTTTTAAGACCATTTTTTTTTATTCATAAACACCCCGCACATGCAGGTTGGATGACGACAGTTCTATGATTGAAGTGCACACCCTCCCTTTAAATTTTTAAATTTATTTATTTTTATTCGAAATTCAAGTAGCGGCTCATAGAATATATCAACCTACGAAGTTTCAACTACGAAGGCCCAATAATTTCGAAAAAAAAATTACTGTGACATACGGACGGACAGACAGACATGAAAAAAATATAAGGGTTCCGTTTTTTCCATTTGGCTACGGAACCCTAAAACCAAAATCCCCTTTTGTCCCAAACGTGTAATATAAATATATACATAAAAGTACTATAGTAAACACTTAGTAATCGACAACGTCGGTGGAATAATTCCGCTATGTTGCCATTCCGGATTGGATAAGTGACAAGGGCAATGCCCTACTTAGTACTTTCTGAGAAAATCCTAGGTTCGGTAGCAAACAAACCCCTATCTGTTCCTGTTTATGTTCATGATGATGATTTTAACTAACATATTTATCAATTACGAATATTGTTTGCAATTATCGATCCATTGCTGGGCATATGTGTCTTTACTGGATGCCAAGATTTATTCTGTTGCTAGTCGCATTTTGAAGACCAAGATATTTTGGAGACCAAGATTTGGTCGCTCATTAAGTGTGTAGACAATTTCCATATAGAAGCCGGTCAGAGATTAGTGGAAGTAGCATGAATAAATATAAATACATACTACAACACTGCAACACATCTTCATGCCATTTTCATACCGGGGTATGCATATTTAATTGTTCTTAAATTAATATTTTAATAAATGAGAAGAAAAATTAAATACTGTGGAAAATATTATCAATAATTAAAAATAACTAATGTTTCTAGCTTTACTGTTACCATTACAGCGGTAAACGCAGCAAAACAATTAGTAATTAAAACTTAAAGTAACTTTATTTCTAAAGAGCTATAAAAATATAATAGTGAATAAAAAGCTATTATTGGAACTTTAAAGTGGTATGTTATAATAATAAAAATGGCTTCTTCAAACGGTAAGGAGAGTGGAAAAGTGACTACCTCGATAGACAGCTTAAAACTATCGAGTAAGAACACATCGAAACATGCGTCATCTGAATCGGTGTTGTCGAAAAAGGACAAAGAGAGTCTGCAGATGCAAGAGTGTAAGAAGAAACTCCTTGCTATGGAGCCGCAGATCATCATAAGGGATGACAATGTCGTGCTGCGATCACCGCCACAGAAAAAAATTGTGATGCCACCACCTATAAACCCAGAGGTATGTTTATAAATGTGTATCATTAAAATACTTTTAACGCACCATGTTAATGTAAGTGCTATAACAGAAATGTGGAAAAACAAAATATCAAATTTAATAAACTTACCTTTAAACATTGTGTTGGTGGAATTTGACAACGTAGCTAAGGTTGAAGTACTCTTGTATAGAAAGTTGTAAATTTAGTTGTCAAGCGTGCCCTGGCGTCGTCTTCATCTCTTGATTTGCATGACGTTGCAGGTGTCGAAAAATACTACTCTTTTTGTAGTATTTTTCGACATTCTTATACATTAAGGTTTAGATAACCTTGTGGTTACGTGAACTAACAGGTAATTATAATAAACAATTTTCTAGACTGTAATGTATTCTGCAAGCACAATATTATAATGCTTAAAGAAATTATAATTAAAAAAAAATACACCGAGTGACCTTTGAGTCACGGTGAACCGCTTTTTAAAATCGCTTTACTTTTCTTTAACACATCCTATAAAAAATAATAATGTCTTAGTTAAATTTACAAAAAAAATGTAATTATTAACTTCCAGAATATCATATTTTTGAAATAAGGAAAATAAAAATTATAACATTACATATTATGGCATCACGAAACTTCTGTTCTTTTTGTAGTATTCTAGTTTATAGTCATAACTCATATATAAGTATAATAATATGTAAGATCATTGACATAATATAACATTAAAAAAACACAAATCTAGATTACTACTACCTAATTCCGATTCATATATTTGACATTCTCAATATGCTTTCTTTGAAAATGGTGACTATGAAATCATTAACCAAACATCTTTCTTATTGTATAAGAGGGCAAACGAGCAGTCGGAGTTATTTTCATAACTATACAGATGCGCTGCCGTCCTTTCTCCTCCCACCTCCATGGGCCACCGGCTACTTGCACACCGGACGAAAAACGACAGCACACGTCACTTTACACCGGTATCGTGTATGCTAGAGATACCCACACGTGCCGGCCCAATTCGGCTACATGCATGCATGCAGCGGGGCACTACATCTTACTGCTAAATAAAATTGCTTTACCTACACTCTCATAGCTCCATACTGGAATATTGTAAAAAGAAATAGTGCTAAGAGTAACGAGGTTATTGATCTAGTTGTATTATCAAGCCTTACAAGTATTTAACTATTTAAATAGTTGTAAGATCTGAGCGCTCATCAATGCATTAATAATATGGCGAACGCAAGGTAAATTTATGAAAGTGTAGTGTGTAATTTATGAAACAAATTTTCTTAATAATATTAGGAATATCTTTTCTTTTATTTTTTTTTAATTATAAAAGGGCAAACGAGCAGTCGGGGCCATTTTCCATCCACATAGAGGTTTTACAGATGCATTGCAAGTTCATCTTATCACATCCATGTTTCACCGACTACTTATCGCTTAAACCCGACAGAACAGTAGTCACTTTACGCCGGTATCGTGTAAGCGAGATTTACCTCCCCGGTCGTGTCGGACCGATTCGGCTACATATGCATGCAGCGTGGCATTACCTTTGACTTAACTGACTTAGCTAGAACAAGATACTAAATTTATTTAGTACAGTTATGATACTTCTATAAATATTTGGAATTTCGTATAAGCATTTGGATTTTATACTAAAATACATAATATATTGAATATACATTATTTCGTGACAGTGGGAGAAAATAATTAACAGGAAGCCCTTCCCAGCATTCAGAAGGTAGAGACGGGGATCATTTCCCAAAGGAGGGAGGGGGGGACTTACGGAGGAAAGTGACATGAAATTTTCAATTACATTTTGCTCGTCAGTGGTGATTATCTTGTGACGTCAAGGAATCAAAAGGACAATCAAAGCACTTAATAAGATTTTGCTAAAAATACATTTTTTCTACCAACAACGCCGAGAATAACTTATTTTTACGCTACTTCCTTACTAGGTTACTAATACATTTCTTCTCGCATAGAAAAATAGGTACAGTGCACGGAATGTAACCTACATATCACAATCTTTATACACTCGTGGAGGAAATAAGTCTTCCACATTCATAACTCTCGTTACATAAACATTTGTATCTCTAGCGTAGAGAATAGAGTATTGCCGTGTAAATAACTAACATTTCACCTTTATCATGTAAGACAAAAGCTGCTTCTCCTGTATTGTCGGCCTTAATAATCTGCTATGTACTAGTAATGCCCTTTCATTTCGAACTTAATATTTCAATTGACATTAGGATATGACGCTATGTACTAGTAAAATACGCCATAGTGGCGTTAATGTTGTTTATGAAAAATAACTATACTCAGTCGTTTAAAGTGAAGTGGTGTCGGGTCTCATAGAGTGTGTAGGTATCCTGTAAGAAAGATCGCTTTTTTAGTACAGGTATTATTAAGAGGTAGTGCCAGGCTACATTGTGAAATCAGGCCGGCACGACCGACAACGATAATATAGCTATAACTTTTAATGTGAGTGATAGCTCACATTAGAAATTATTGCTATGTTATCGCGTTTTGTATTGTTTGTGAGTAGCCGTTGGCTACGGGTGGTGAGGGGGTGAAATATGACACACGTCTGCTTTAAAGAGACATAGGGAGCAGACGCGTAACACGTTGAGAAAACAACGCAGTATTGTAGTTGGCATAAATTGGTACCGTATAGCATAGAACAGGAAGAAGAGGACGCCATATCACTAAACTTTTCTATGACTTTTAATTTTTTTGTTTATCTGTTTGTCCGTTTGTTCGGGCTAATCTCCGAAACTACTGGACGGATTTTCATGAAACTTTACATTAATATAGCTTTCATATCAGAACATAATAAGTTAAAATTTTGAATAATTTTTGAAGTCCGAAATCCACGCGGGCGAAGCCGCGGGCGGAGGCTAGTTTAGTATATTAAAAAAACTATATTCCGCCAAAAAGGTCATTCTGGTACAAAAGTCATATAATCAGTAAAATTTATTCCATCCGCAATTCCTTGCACATATACATACGAGATATGCGAATCAGGGCGGAAATCTAATCACGCTGCGAGTCGATGGGCAGTATTCACTGAAGACCAACATTAAGTTTGTTTAGCTTCATATTTTATGAATGTGAATGACTAATCTACGTCATGTAAAATACTAAATAAAATATTATAAATATGGAAATCAGTACTTTGTAAAACTGCTAAACGAACTCTGCTAATTGTGCTCCGCGGTTGATTTATGAATCTAAATCCTATTTAATTATCTTTCAGCTGCCTTTATCTGAGATTATATACCTTAGATAAATAATGCATATTTGCAATTCTTCCGATATGAGGTAGAACTCCAATCAAATACAAGCTGCAAGCTTTTTGCTGTTTGTTTATTAACCCGCAGCTTCGCTCGAGTCCGTAATTTTTTATTTTTATCAAAGTATTCTACGTCCTTTCTAATACCTCTTAGAACATAATGTACCTACTAATTTTCGTAGTGATCGATTGAATAGTTTAAGCGTTAAAGCGTAACATACACACAATACACACAAATATATGTATAATAGTAGTAATAATGTAACATTAACATAAGAAACTCATAAAAAGCAATATCGGTTGTAACATTCTGAAATAAGGATCAACTGGGATCATTCTGAGCTCAAAATAAAACCATCGCAAACAGACAATGGCAGCAAACCTCGCTAAAAGACTTCTCACAAACGTTTATCCATAATCGCACGCTGAGAGCTGGAACTGGACACGCTAAAATGTTTCCTTTGCATTTCGAGCACCGAAATAAAATATTTAAACTTTTGTTCAAGTGCATAAAACAGGCTGGATTTGCGGATTTTCGCCCACTATCATCTATCCTTTAATTTGACCTCAGTCTACCGCTCGTTCCCATAGATTCTACTCCTCTGTCAGGATAGAAATCGGCACTCTATGACTATTTGATAAAATCGTCGCACAAAATCTTAGGGAAAAAGAAAAACTGTATACCTACCGCAATTAATTGAATTAGATAGAAATAGGTGAAATACTTTATTCCAATTTCATCATCATCAATCGTTATTGTTTACATAATTATTTCACCATCTATTACGAAAAATAACTACTGAAGCATCATTCATTGAACGCCGAGACCAATTGTGATATATTTTACCTAAGTAAGGCGCACATACTACAACACAGATCTTCGATAATCACGGTATAAAAGCTGCAAAGTGGCAGTCATGCTGTCTGTCATGCCGTTCGTTTATAGGTGTCTCATTCGAGGGAAGGGGAAAGACGTTTCTGCATAACACATGCAGATATTTATGGGCGTCGGCAGGCTCCAACTGCCCATTTTCTATCTTATACTATATAAAAGAAGATTATGATAATAGTCCACCTAACATTGCATACTAAGCGTCTACATCGAGTGTTCGTGTGCTTACAATGGTGTCAGACTTGTGGGAAAGGAACGACGCCCATTAAACCGTCCCGTCTCGAGTCTGATTCCGTCGCGATTGAGCACAGGCGCCGGCGAGTCATCTAACGACTGTCAGGCACGCTAGCTTATTATTCGTTGCACAGTCCGTACAGAATAATGATATTGGGTATTTTCTACCAACACAATATACATATTATTATTCTGACTACACTGGATTCGGCGCTCTATGACCTTCTGATAAAATCGTCGATAAAATTGGGAAAAATAAAAACTATGTTGCTACCGTAATGAATTTAATTAGATGAAAATAGGTAGAATAGGTGATTCCAATTTCATCATCACATCCACGGAATAGATAAGAGAGATGTTATTTATCTATTCCGTGATCACATCCATCACTGGATACAAGATTATTCTAAAGCACTACTTATTAGGAATCTAACACCATAGACAAGTTATGATTCAGAGCTCTCGACATAGCTCGATTCAATTAATGCTCATATTTAAAGGGAAACAAATTTTAATAAGTTGTAGATCAAATTCGTTATTCACATATAATTTGAGCTATCTATTTTCCTGAGATTTTACTAGTGGTTTAAAAATAACCATTTTTAACAAATTTCATAATGATTCATTAAGTTTACGTGAAATCAGCCGGAATAGATTCGTTAAAACACATACATTACTTAACTCCCTATATGTGAAACAAATTTTCTTTCTAATGCCTCAATTCTATTTACCTTTGTATAAAATTCATTTTTTTATGGATACACCAAAGAACACTGATTTATATATCAAAGATATTATCAAAAGTCTCAGATTACTTGAATGTACTCTTCTTCTATAAAAAGTCTAAATAGTCTAAATAAAATATAACGATACCATATACGTTGATATTCGTTCCAATAATTCTGAACCAATGAACCCTACGCATAGATAAATCGTACTGAGTACGCCCCTTGAGACTGTAAAACTCCAGAGCGCTGACGGAGCTTCACCGTTGAAGAAGGATCGAATGAACTAAATGAATGATGAACTGAACTTCATCGTGTTTGTGTTTGTTTAGCAGACAATTTATCGGGAACATTCGAAACTCGTTAGCATCTATTGGAATTCTTCGATGTACGAACTAACTTACCAAGAACTAACTACTAGATCTAGTCTAAGTAAGTTAGGATATTTTAAGTAAATTTGTTCGCTTGATAAAGCTTCTATATCGACAAGACTACAATCCTTTATAGACTAACCAGCATACCTCATTTTATTGTAGTATCAAGTTGTGTGTAAGAGGCAGTGTTTATATAATTTTCTATGGGCAGTGCCGTACTGTGTTGCAGTCGAGCTGTGCCGGTTGCTCACATGATACCGCTTTAGAATGACAAATATTTCTGCCTTTTGAGTATCTGGTGGCCCCGGGACACGGCGGAAGAGAGAAAGGAAAGAAAGCTATACAATTAAAATAACATAAAGTAACACAAATAAATAAAGCAACATAATTTATAGATTTTTTTATGATAGGGCTTTATAACCAGAAGCTTGATCCCATATATTATAATACGTATAATTAATAATACAGCCAGTGTACTTAAGTCTTTCGTATCATTGGTATAAATCCATAGCTAAATGGGTAGAGTAGAAGTAATCCTACGGTTTTATACCAATTACTCCAAGAAAGAAAGAAGGAAGCTAACTCTTCAACATAAGCGCAGTTGTTCAGTAGCGTTAGTAAAAACACATCTCATTTTATCCTCCAGCCTGTACGTAGAAAAAAACAACACAGCAGGTGAGGGTTCAACTAGAAGTATATACGTGAATATAAAATCGCTTCATTTTACACATTTTGCACATTTTACTTCCACCGGGCCTTTGCCCGGTTAAAACATTTAACGTGATTAATTATATAACACGACGTAAAGGATTTCGTTTCGAGTGGAGTTTTATGAGGTCTCCCGGAGTCTACTCATCTCCATGGTAACGGGGAGTTAAGAAGACTCAATCGATATCGTAGCCGTAACATTCTTTTTTTATGGGAAAAGGCGTGTATTTTATTAAGATAAACAATGCTTCTTATCCCCTACTAAGGATCCGCCTAAACTTCGCGTGGGTAAGTACAAGTGGGTGTTTTAAAAAATTTTGCTACATTTTTGTGATTTTCAAAGAGATTGTTTATTATATAGACATAAAATATGGGCAATTATTTTAATCTAGTTAATATCGGTATACGCTTTATTATGAACAGTTCTCCTCCGATTGGGCATTAAGTATAAGCTGGCGATGGCATCCACCGTGATCATAACGGTATTTGATTCAACACACCACATTAAACCTAATGGTTGGATCATAATACCTAGTAGTCGCAGATGTGATTGTAGACGAAAACAAGTATCTTTATTATATTATTCTGTTTTGAATATAAACATTTTCATTTCGTATTTGAACCGATGACGGTGCCTTAATGTACTTCTGGAAACCAGAATTATAAACAAAGGTGAATTATATATAGTCTGTGAATCAACAACCGATTTCATATCTCATACAATGCAGATAGTTGTATCCAGTGTTATGATCGTCCACAGCTACTTCGACTGTAGTGTAAAAAGTGCTTTAAAAATTACAAACTTTCATGTGTAAATGAAAACCATGAAACACATGAAAATTTGTAATTTTTGTTGTAATGTAAAGATGACCTAAAAAAACAAACTTGCATGTGAGTCTCTTCAACGCATGGTGAGCTATAACTCAAAGCGGCATATTTATAACATCTTATATAATGTAAGTTGTACCAACTTATAACAATACCATACTGAGAGAAAGTGACTGTCGAAGTTTGCGCTAAGCTTAGGGGCAATTACTAATAAAGCCCCGCTGCTAACATAGGCAGTCACTAAAGCTATTGGGATATTTTATTAGTGTGGGTGTGTATATTACATTACACAACATAACAAGACGCACACATCGAAAAACTACTCTCAACAAATACCACAAAGGAACATAACGCTTCGTGTAGAAACCTATTAAGCGTGATGACGGGCGCATGTATACATATTCATTTGGTAAATATCTATTTAATAATGAATTGTATAAATGGCCGTATATTTAGGAGTAATATAATAGAGAGAGGCTAATATTAATACCGTCAAGGTAAATACAGTCGACCAAAGACCAAATTACTCTCTTGCTTAGAGAAGGAACGTTGTCTTTGATTCAAAGAAGGTATAATGTTAAAATATGATAGCGATGAGGAAATGGCATTGATTAAAAAAACAACAGTCGTCGAGCGCAGCGCGCAGCGTACCGTCGAACGTCATTCTTCAAATGGGTATTGTAATTGTTATAAAAACACTTGTGACTTTTTTTAACTTTACGTTGTTCGTAAATTATAATAAAAACATAATTTTTAACGTAATTTACAATTTTTAAACTAATTTTTCATAAAATTGTAAAAAAATTTACTTTTCCTTGTACCTACATTGTATAAGTTAGCTGCCTAAAACTTCTCAGTTTTTATTTCCAACTCAGCTCTGATTGTTTTCCTTTAAATTACATTATTATATACGGCTGTAATTTCTTTTACGTGTTCGTATTTAACCGTTGCGAAGATAGAGGGGGAAACTCTTACCTCTTACAGAGAATTGTATTTGAAAACCAAATATTTCAGAAGCAGATCTCTAAAACGAAAAATGGGATGGATACTGATGGGCTATTGGACAAGAAAAAAATTACCTCCATTTTTCTTCTAGGCGAGCTACTCCAAATATTTTTTTTTCTGTACGATTTATAAACCACATTTTCGCCATGACTAATCTACGTACTCTTACGAAACTATAGCTTTCTAGTTGTAATCTATAAGTAAAACCACGGACGGACAGACGGATATGATGAAACTATAAGGGTTCCTTGTTTACTACGGAACCCTAAAAATGAAATTTGGCTTCCGAATGTATGTCAAATATGCATTAGCATATTATTGATCAATTACGAAATATTGCAATGTTAATAATATGTATAATTTCACCTATTTTCTGTAAAAAAAATGTATTGTATCAGCCAACTATATTATTTAAGTCAGCTTATATTATTTATTACTTACGAACATAATGCCTTACTCATAAATGACACATGCTTTAAAAATTTTATAAAGGTCCAATTTATTAACATTCAAATATAACAGAATAATATAAGATTTTGTAACAAATTTCCTTTGTGCTTAATTTAAATTCATCGCCTACGCTTTATCTAGGACCTTCTAACTATGTTAATGAAAAATGATGAAATTTAATAAAACAAATACTAAAATATGTCGGATTATTAAAATAATTAATATTTGTTTTTTGGCTGTGAACTGTATCTCTATACCGACATGTTTTTAAATTATTTTTAGTATCTCATTGTACCTTACTACTTCATAAGCTGTGATATTTTATTATTTATTATTATTTCTAATATTGATATATTCTGTTAACTATTTGATATTCGGGCAAATGTGGCATTAAAATTATAGATATATGTAAATTATTATTATATTGTAAAAAGGGAGTATTCCCGTTCATTGAATTGAATAAATTGAATAAATTGAATTGAATAAATTGAATATAAGTT
>LUGF01025361.1:1195123-1219292 GCA_001625245.1 Calycopis cecrops
GAAACGCGACAACACAGCTGTCACTTCACGCCGGTCTCGTGTAAGCGAGAGGTACCTCCCCGGTCGTGCCGGCCCAATTCGGCTGCATGCAAGCATGCAGTGTGGCACTACTTCTTACTATGATGATATGATGTTGCATACATTCATTTAATCTTGTATCTATAATACCTACTATTTTCCTCGTCAATCCTATGTACTATATTCTATTAAGAAAAATAGCATGTTAAGGCATTATTTTTATATTAAACACATAAATGACATAGAATAATTGAATGTATTATATAAGTGCGTTTTTGACATACTGTTAAGTTTATATTGTAACGTGACATTGACGTTAACGTGAAAAATCGATACAGGCTTAAAACGAGTTCATTAAACTCAACGTTGATAGAATTAACTAATAGTGAATAATGAATAAGGCCCCGTATCAAGTCCAAATATTAGTATTTGGACCCAATCGTGGGATTTTCTGACACCGTACGAGAAAGGCTATTTTGATTTTCACCTAGCATGTAAATATCTACATTGTATGCGAAGCGTATTCTCTGCGATTGCTTGAATAATTTTAAACATAACAAAGAAATACACTCGAAATATAAATAGTAGAATTTTACCCTGAAACTTTTGGATATATGGATTACTACATTCTACACGTACCAATGTAAATGCATATTAACGTGCCTGTATTTGACATTTTCCCTTATCAGAAGTACTGAAAGAAATTCTCATAAAAGTTCCCTTGTACCGATATATCATTTTAATCATATGTTGTACGAAGGTTAGCGCTATTACAATACACTATTAGAGAACAAATATGTAGAGTAGAACAATAAGATTCTACGTTGTAGACAGTTTGTAGGAACACGGTGATATTTGTCATGCCACAAGTGACCGTTTTTGATCTCTGTGTTGTATCCACGTTTTCGACCCTTCGACTTTTTTTGTAGTCAGTTAAAATTTAGTGACGTTGATACCGATCGCGCAATAACATGGCCTAAACATTTTTCTTGTCTAATACACTGCATCCCCTTGCCCGTTTGGTCTTAATAACCGATATAAGTACTTGGCCCCTTATTGGGCATGTTCATTATTCGTTTTTGCATACGCTTAGTAAATGCAGATGAATGGACTATACATTATCATATTGTGCTGTAAAAGTTTTTTTTTCGTACAGAGATGTAATTATGCTCTGTCGAAGAATAACTAACCTTCGTTGTATATTCATACCTTTACTGAGCATACAATTATATACAGTTGATGTACATGTCTGTAAAATATAGGCCTGTCTTTTCCAATCTATTGTAGCAGCAGTACAACGCTGACATGTGTCATGTGCATCCTATAATTTACCCGAGTTGGAACGCCGCATCGACGTAAAAGCTGCTAACCACAACTTCAACATCCAATAATATTTATTAAAATGGGGTTGCCATTGTATAAAATTAGTTTCAAAACAAGATAGTTATGTATTAAGATAGTATATTTAAAAAAAATTAAATACATTTTCCAAAAACGCTTAAGCCAAAATGGCAGCCGAGCCTCTATTTTCATAATTAGCGTTTTAGCTTTAGATTACAACTTGTAATCGGTCGGATCCTTTTCATAACACCACCCACAAACATCATCATAATTGCTGTGCAGATGCGTTGCCCTTCTTCCCACCTCTATTACACACTGCACGAAGCGCGACGTCATAACTGTCACGTTCACGAAGGTATGATGTGATCAAAAGGTACCCCGTACCTCGGTACCACCCAATTTAGCTTGATTTCAGCATGGCACTACCACGTACTAACTACTACTTACGCTATCCTAACCATGCTCATTAATAACACATGAATCACGCTCATGAAATGTACCAAAAACAATAAAGCGAGGCCGCTCCTGGTAATTTTACTGTCATAAGCACATAAAAACAATAATATTACTTCAAATAACAACACCGATGCATTGTACGGCGTTACGAGCACTAAAACGTTTCCGAGAAACACGTTTATTGTTTGTTTCTCTTTGATACAAAGTTCCATACTGTTGTTTAACTGCATGTGAAATAGCCGGTGGCTGTGCCATGTTAGACCTGCAGTTTGTTATCCAAAGTTTAATAGTGCCATGCTGTATTGCTGCCGCTGGGCCGACTGTAGGTTCCTCTCTCACATCGCTGCAAAATGACTGCAGTTTTGACGACCAGGCTGGCGCAGTGGTGCAGGGCTTGGATAAGCGGAGCCTGTTGCGCCAGGGGTCTCGGGTTTGAATCCCGCCTTGGTCATGGATGTTTATCTATGTATTCTAAGTATTTCTATGTTAAAAATCTTAAGTATATAAAATTTCTTAAATAGGTATATAAAACATATTAAATACTAGCTGCGCGGTTACACCAGCGTAAATTTCGATATCGTGGAAAATCATCCCATGGCATCTCATAGGGACATATTTTCGGGATGAAAACTATACTATGTGTTAATCCAAATTACCCTCTATGTGTGAGCCAAATTTCATGAAAATCGGTTCAGCAGTTTTTGCGTGAAGGAGTAACAAATAAACAAGCATTTCACAACTTTTATAATATTAATACAAATTTTATAATATTAATAAAATATTGTCCGTTGTCTAGTAGGTAACACAATCCCGTAACACAGGTCCTTACGGTACTTACCACGGGGCTAGACTAACGTAGTGTGATAAGTCCACAAATATTATTATTATTATTATGTTAAAATAAAAACGATATCGTGAAAAATCACCCATGGCATCCCATAGGAACATTTATTCCGGATAAAAACTATCCTATCTGTTAATCCCAGTTACCCCCTATGTGTGTGCCATGCAATTTCATGAAAATCGGTTCAGAAGTTTTTGCGTGAAGGAGTAACAAACAAACACACAAACTTTCGCATTTTTAATATTAATAAGATAAGATAAGATAATGTGATATGTGTAACATATTATATAGATAAGCAAACGGATCATTAGATGAACACTCTCTACAAGATTGTCAGTAGCCCCTCAAGAACTTAGATGGCCTTTAAAAGAAATATGATTTTACTTTAAGATGTTGTATAGAATACAGTGTAGTATATTTTGTAGCTTTACGTTGAGTAATTTTGATAAGCGAACGCAATTTCCTGTGGGAGCATCGCCTAAATCTTGCACCCGTAACTTTGGGAACGGCGAAGCTAGGGAAAAGGTTTTCCCTTCATCGTAATTTACACCACAACCCTACAAATAAACGAATTTGCGTGACGTCAGTTATGTGATAGAGAAAGCTTTTATGTACCAAATTTGTTTTAACCTAGTACCTAGTACATATGGTATGTATAAATACATACCATACGTACTCGCAATGTTGTTCGGATATACAGAGCATGTTGCACCAGGGGTCGCCTGTTCGTAGCCCACCTAGGTCATGAATGTTTATCTATGTATTATATGATAATAAAAATATGAATTTTTTTTTTCAATTTATGAAACATATTAAATGTATTTCCATTGTCATACTGACACAACATACAACACAAGACTGAGTAAAGTAGTGTGTAAAGTAAGTAAAGTGTAATCTTAGTGGAAGAGATTGAAAAAGGCCTACCAAACTGGTAAATATAGGCCTAAAATTATGATGATATATATACTCAGTAACATTATATTAAGTTTCTACTAATAATTCAAGAGGTCTAAGAAAATCTTGAGTCTGAAGTAAAATACCACTTAGAAAATAATCAACTGATACCGTGACTTATTGTAACCGAATTAAGAATTAAAAACTTTTCTAGTCGAGACTTATTGGTGAGAGTAACGTTTAGATTACGTTCACCTACTGGCGCCTCCCTGTGGTATGCTTTAAAAACGTCAACATGGCAAGAATCTAATAGAACTGATTCAAATTTCATAGATTCGCAATCATGTCCTTTATCAGTCGAGTGTATAATATGGTGCCTGTTATTTGGTTTAAAAAAATGACCAAACAATAAGTAAGTTGAAAAATATCCCTTTCAGTGGACTAGATAAATCTGGGTAACATTTAAGCCTTCCTATTTAATATATAAATAGAACAAGTTCGATTAAAAATCAAATAAGCCAGCACCCGAGAAAGCCATCAAATGTTATATCGAGAGTAATGGCGTCGTAAACGCATTAACGAATTGTTAGCGTCGATAAAATATTAAATGTTCCATGTGTAATTTTGATTTTTCATCAAGTAGGTGTAAATTGTAACGTCCCACTCTATATTTAAATATACATTAGTATGTATAATCACGCCTTTATGAGTATATCACTATACAGTTTAATTACGTAGATTAAGAAGAAATCCTCCAAAAATATATTATGTTTTTTATTAGTTTAGTTATGTTTGCATGCCTATATTGTATTCACGCAATATATTTTTCAAGTGATGGTGTCTAGAAGATATCGCTTTAAAGCGATAAGGCCGCCTATTGTGCATTTAATATTGTATAGAGTGTATTTACATTTTTTTCAGATTTTTTTTGATGTGCAATAAATAATTATTAATTTATATTTTTTAATTACATAGTTTACATATTTTCTGGGTTTTTTACCTACTTGTCTAGTGTTATTTTAGATATTCCTGATGCTAAATTCGTCCTAAGAAATCAATGGTATGCCGTAGACGTAAATATTTTTGTTTCGTGTATCTAGTTAAATTTCAATGAAATGCAACAACGACAATACCTGTCGGAATTATCTTTTAAACCTCATATCCTATATCAAATCCTCGTATAGTATTTCTAATTCCATTCATAAGGTAACAATAAATTTATGAATATCGCAGTTCATAAGCTTAACGGGCAAATTGATAGCCTTATTACTATGCTATCGTTTCTTCACCATCATGCCTTATCGGTCCTCTCCTGGACTTAGGTAATGAACGTCAAGACGAGCTTTCTACTTTGCATCCATCGCAAATCGGATCGGATTGACTTCCCCTGGAATTGCCATTAGCAACATACAATCTGGGTGAACGAAGCCGATGCACTAGACATTTGCCATTGCTAAACAATAATTCATGAAATGATTCATTGACGACAATATAAACATGTCACCACTAAACTTTTGACGAATATGGCCAATCGTGTGTTAGCCTAGCCTATAGCAATTAAGTAACTTTACCTAGTTGTTAGCATTGGTAGATCATCCAACAAACAGACAAGCTCAATCAAAGGCGAAGCACATTAATCAAGGCTCCTTGACAATCAACTCGTTAGACATGTCGAGAGCGGCCAGACGTCACTTGACATAAATGTGCGGTCCCGCTAGAAGCGCTTGATTGTCTTCTAGGGTAACCATGATCGGAACCGTGTAGCTAGTACTTCAACCTTCGTCTACATGTCACATTAACGTATCTTGTTACTCTTTGTAAAATAATTAATAAAAATTCAATCAATTAAAAGATAATGTGTGTCGCCTTGGCCGGGCGTGACGGATAAGGTGGGACGTATATTGCCACTTTAAAGATTATAAGATTAGTTGGCAAGCGTACTCTCTCTGTTACAACTTTTGCTATTTACAATACTGAAAGTGTCTCAAATAATCAGAGTCCGTTTTAAATAGAAATGGTTTATCCTGACCATTCGTTAAAATATGAAATACGACTGTTAGGTTTGGCGATATGGTAACCCTAGTGTGCATATTATAGTCCTGTTTAAAGTTGAGCCTATTAAATGCTTTACGAGACGTCGATGCGATAATCGTGACTGACGAGTCCTTAGTCACGATTTTCGTGCAATCATGACTATCGTTAATCCCTTGACGACTTCCTGGATAGCTTTATACGTGACGATTGATTGAACACAAGCTTTTCCAATCAGCAATGCGAGGTATCAGTCCATCTATTGGCACCCCCAATATCGAAATGAAGCCGTTGCTAATGCCACCAGATAACCCAATTCTCGTTTGTCTGCATTGCAACTAATTGATTCCATTATTTAGTTCATATTATTAGATTACACACGAATGCATTTAACTGTCGTATTGAAGGTTGAACCACACGGACGTTGTTTGAGAACAAAGTGTAAACTATATTAGATATTTCGAGAATGAAGTCAATACGGACGTAAACCAGTGTATTCCATCATCATACGTTTTACCGAACTCGCCATTGATCACTAATAAGTACTAGATGAAATTAATTAGGTATTATGCTTTTCTAAAAACACAAAACTTTTTTAAATAGCACACTAGTACATTTATTTAAAAACGCTGTTTGACGGACGCATAACCTGGCCCTATATCATATTTGATGGAGATTGGCAAATTCTCAAGCAAGTATTCCACAGATGATTTTGTAATTATTATTGTTTCACAAAATTATAATTTTCACAGTTTTAACCTTTTTACTATTTTTTTCTACACAAACTTAATTTTAAGTTTGGAGTGAAGTTTAAAATTGCTGGTAATCCAATGTAGGTGGCCAGTTCTAACAATAGAAATTTATTGGATGCTCGGATGCCACTCACGCGAGCTGACATTTCATTAATGCATTTCCTGTGACCACGACACCATAGTACAAAACAAATTGTATTATAAGTAATTACGGCACCTAGCATTTATAATACATCAATGTCATTCCCAGTTGGTTTTCCAATTTTACGAAGCAATAAAAAATACGGGCGCGTTACAGGTGCGTAGTACAGCTTTGATTGCAGTTTTACTGCTGGAAATCGAACTGGCTACCCATATAAATAAACACCGGGAGCGTAAACGAGTTTAGTGATCTAGCTGCCTTTGATTTACGCAGGAAACGAAATATGAAAAGTAATTTTATTAATGAACAAAATTATCTCGATATAAAATAGTACAGCAGCAAAAACAATTAGTTTATACTTGTTTGAGACTTTCGCGTTTGTTACACATATTGTAGTTACTTTACGCGTTTTAACACGATAAGATATTTATTAAAGGTACTAGCTATAACATATACTTTGTTCGACGTTTCGACTGGGTTAACACAGCGGCAATGTAGCGAGGACCAGAGACGTGCAGTTATTATATAACAGAGGATATTAAAGAAGAAAGAGATATAGAACATTTTAATAAATATGATGTGAAAAAAGAAAGCCGTAAAACTCGAATAAAACATCTTCGTCTGTGTCAGACTCTCATGGTAAATATCAATATTATGAGATACCTAATAGAAAAATGGAGGTGTGTACTTAGTAGTAGATGGTCCCGCTTGCCGTTCCGCAAACCGATTTCTGTAGATTCTTTTAACCGGGGCCGCGGAATATACAAGCAATATATGACATCATAAATACTTATACAAATCTATCTTTTGTAATAAAATCAGTCTCTCCATAAATTCAATCAGCTTAAAGAAGGAAGTCAATTTAATTCCTTGGATTTCAAGAGATATCAATAACCCAGATAAGCCAACAAATAAAAATCGGATAACGATTACAAGGCACGGGCCGAATGAAGTATGAAGGTAACTTTTCCGATTACAAACATCAAAGTCGCCTTAAAGTTTAACGATTTTTTCCTAAGCTGCGGTTATCGAAGGTGAATCTTTATCGTAGCTGTGGTCACAATTCTGTATAACTTTGTGTATAACTCAATAGTTAATGATTCGATTAATAACCGAAGAGTTTCTATACTAACTTTTAGAATGGTCAAAACGAGCAGCTATTAAAATAGTTATAAAAGAGTAAGAATATTAAAAAAAAACAAAAACAATGCTGTTATCTGATTTGACGACCAGGCTGGCGCAGGTGGTACACGGCTCGGATAAGCGGTTAGCGGAGCATGTTGCGCCGCGGGGTCGGGGGTTCGAATCCCGCCCAGGTCATGGATGTTTATCTGTGTATTATATGTATTTCTATAATAAAAATTCTTAAATATATAAAATTTCTTAAATTTATAAAACATATTAAATATATTGTCCGTTGTCTAGTACCCATAACACAATTCCTTACGGTACTTAGCACGGTGCTAGACTAACGTAGTGTAATAAGTCCATATATATTTATTTATTTATTTATCTGATACCAAAATCAGTTTACTTTGATCATCTCTTAACAAATTTGTCGTCGTTTTAATAAATACTATAGAATATTATGTCAAATAGCAGGCATTTACTTCAGTTACAATTGGAGTTTGTCAATGGCAATATACTTTAATTTTGTTTAGATAGATTGCAATTATAAATACTTTTTATTCTTCTGGACATCTGCTGTTGGAGCTCGTCAAAATGAGATTTTTTTTACGATTTTAACCTTCTATTTTTATTAGGCTTCCGTACCTAAAAGATATCGCTTCGCTGTCCGCCTGTCTGTCTGTCACCAAACTGTATCTCTTAAACCATGAAAGCTAGAAAGCTGAAATTTTCACAAATTATATATTTCCGTTGCCGCTATAAGAACAAATACAAAAAATAAAAAATGAAAATATCTGTTTAAGATAGTGATCATTCAATGAAATATTGTTTGTAGATTGTTTATTTTAGCACCGAGTGTTTCTTACCTTAATCGACATCAATTTCAACTAGCGTACCCGACAGACGTCGTCTTTTCGAAAGATAGCGCTGACGGATTGAAAATTTGCTCATAAGCCTTTTATTCAAATCTGTTGTCGTCCAGGAGATAAACACGCGTAGGAAAAAGTTATAATATGTTACAATAATATATAGATACACGATAAGTTTTGCTGTTGATACTCAGCAATGTATGTGGAATAGTCAAATATGCCTTTGTCAGCGCTTTAAAATTGTAGTTTCATAGAGGAAACAAAATACGCGCGAATATTTGAAGCAAAACGTGAATATTTTATTTGCTAAGCATGGAAAGCAGTTCATCGGTCCCTGGGCTCCAATGTATGGACGTCACATTTCATGCTCGCCTTTCATTCAGCTACTGGTTTTATTTAACATTCATATTTCATGCTACATAATATAGGACTTTGCAACAAATAGAATTTTAAAATGGGACACCAGTCGACCCTTTTCAGGAATTGTTTTCATAATAATATTGTCATCCTAGCCGATTTCGGCTACGGCGACCATTGATATAGACGAGATATCTGCGCAGGACATATTAAAGTGCACAAGTGTGCGCGCAAACACAAGTGCACTCTCTATTCCCTCACTCTCATTTTCCGATGGGACGGCAGTCCGAGACGACCGGAGAGAAATCAGGCGCAGGACCGACGGCTTAACGTGCTCTCCAAGGCATAGAGGTATAACACTTCCAACTTCCTAACTCCGGACTGTTATTAGAAATTGAAAAATTCTAACAACAATTTTTAGTCCGATCCGGGATTCGAACTCGAGACCTCACGTCAGTGTTTGAACACGCTTACCACTAGACATACGCGGGGAAACTGCGAGGCGCTGCTTGGAAAATTTATAAGGCAATCTAGCAAAATAAGGTATTTAATCTTTCCATGATAAGCAACACTACCAATGGCGTCTTAATAACATTAGCCCTTATTTTTTTTTAACTATAATGTTCTTCTTCATATTCTTCTTCTAAACTTCATATTTTCCTGGATTTATTATATAATACTGTAGCTAAAATTGACCGTCTCATTTAAACATTAAATGCTTAAATAAGAAAGTATGAGAATGACAAATAATCCGGTGTTATCTAGTTGCTATGTTACTAGTTATACTACACAAAAATACACGTTGCAATCATTAGTTAGCGTGACAGCCTTAAAGTACGGCCCACGTAGCGTTTTTCTAACATACAATAAAACAAAATGATACTAAAATAAATCTTATTTCTCTCACAACTATAAGTACGAACTATATTAACAAACTTTGTTTATAAATTTAATTCTTAATTTCCCTCAAGAAGCATTTTAACTGAAAAAGGACTATTAAGTATCGAAGTTCTTTTCCTGAATACTGCCTCAAAAGAGATCGGGAACCTTTGAGAATTATTTCTTACAGGAACTCATTAAGTAATTACTTACCTTGTTTTTATTATTTAAGCTCAGAATCACTGGTTTCCGTGCTTACTATGATTTTGTTTCACATCATATTTATATAAAATGTTGGGGTATTATCACTTCGATTGGCAATGAAAGTAATAATCGACTTTTAACCAAAATTTACACGTATACTGTGAAAGCGAAGAGCAACTCCTAACAGCTATATCCTATGAAGCTTGTTTTTGAGACTAGGTTTGAGAACGAAATGAGGATTGGCCCCTACTTTGCCGCAGATACAATCATATTTGTGTGTAATAAACTAAAATTTAATTCAACTTATATTATATCTTGAAAGGTACCGAAGAGTCCATTTTTTGTCTCTGGCGGAATGAGTGGCTGCTGCAGACGATCAAAATTGGGGAAGCTAACAATCGCCATTGCGTCTTACTTTTGTTTGTACTCAATCTTTTCAATGGACCAAAAAATTATAAACATAATATAATTTTTTTTGTAGTATCAGTGGGCAAGCGAGTTATCGGAGCCATTTTCATGACTGCCGACGCCCATAGACACCAACATAGAGGTTATACAGATGAGTTGACCTCCTTTATCCTCCTCCCTCCTTGGTCCACCGACTACTTACACACCGCACGAAATGCAAAAGCACAGATGTAACTTTATACCGATTTCGTGTAAGCGAGAGGTACCTCCCCGGTAGTGCCGGCCCAATTCCGCTACATGCATGTGACAGATATAAATAATATAGCTATCTCGATGTATAATATGACTATGTATATGTAAATAAGACAAGACAAGATAAACAATATAATTAATAAAAGTACCTAACTACCGCTTACAAAAATTTAACTCAAAAGCGACAAAGAAATTTATATTTTAAATAGCATATAAATTCTTTATTCAAAATAAATTTAGACAATTCCAGCCAGTATTCGAATGTTAAAATAAAACGGCGATGTGGGATACCGTGTCACCAGAGTTTATTGCATTCAGTGTTGCTATTCTGTTCCAAGTATTCGTATTTAAGAACACGTACGATATATTGTGTGCCCGTGTTCTTCAATAAAGTGTATAATATGTTAGAGAAGGGTTCTATTAGATTATTCAGAGCGGTTATCATAGGCATTGGCCTACATAAAAATTATTTCGCTGTCCCTTTTTACTATCCCAGTTTTATTGAGATGCTCATATCTTTTACGGCTCTTCGGAACTCTTCTTACGTAGACCTTTTACTTTCTGATCGTGTTTAATCTCTTTATGTATAAAATGCTCGTCTCACACTGTTAATTACCTCCGACACGGCTATACCGATTTAGGTTTAGGTAGGCCTTACAGATATATCCATAATAATACAATTTCTATGGACGTCTGTAGGAATGAAATGCTCCTTTATATCCTTAAACTAGAACTTAAAAACGTTTATATTTTTCGATCATATTAAGAATACTCTTGATCGTCTAATATTTTAATTATATTGCGTTAGAAAAAATAGATTAAAATGTTTAAAAACAATCTATTTTTTATTCGTAGTCTTTAAAGGAATATGTTATGTAGTGTGTGTAATAACTGTAGTCCTAAGAGTATACACTTACATACTATAATATAATTTATACTAAGAAAAACATAACATGATTTATGCATCATATTTTACATAATTATTGTTATCTTTATAACTTGTAACTCATTTATCACTCCTCTCGGCATCTAGGAATCTAAATTTAAGATCTAGTTTTTTCTGCAATGTTTAAAATATAGTATCCATGACTTTACTCAATTTGAAAGATAAATAATTTATTAGTCAGAAAATATTTTAATAGGTGCTAGTGTCACCTCTACTATGGTTATGACGACGGCTAGGGTGACACTATTTTTTAACTATCTAGATAGAATTTAGATAGAAGATTAGAGATTAATGATAGTAAATAACTTATATATATTTCTCTCTAATTTCGCCCTTATTCAGGACTGGGTTCCAGACACCTGTCACAATAACAAAGAAAATATTAAAGTCATTTTCATAAGTATGATATAACCGTCACGGGAAAACGAGTCAGCTACAGCAACGTGAAATATTTGAATAAAAAGAAATACAGATTATTTCAATGCTTGCTTTAGAATCAATTATCCGTATTTCCCGCGGGAAATCATGGGAATAATTGTCTAGTTCCCTCCGAGGTTTCAAGATAAAGTGTTTAAAGATTTTTAAATTAACTTTGTTTGGATGTTGTCCGGAATTATCTGGTAGCCGGAATATGAGAATATACTCGGATGGAACATTATCTCTTCTGTACAGTATAACTTTACATTTCTAATTATGGCACATTCTAAAGTCGATACACGATAAAATAATTACACAGAGTTAGCATTCCATTTTCTAAATGAAGCCAATGTAATGCTACTCGCAATGACTTAGTACTGTAATGCCAGAGCTCCGGCTGGCCTTTTTACATCTAATGCTATTTAATATTATGTTGTGTTTGGCTACACTTATCTTACAAAATATACCAGAATAGCCATAAATCATCTTAGAATGGACTTATTGTCTCATCGAATCCATCACCCATTTAATTATTTATATTTATTTGTTACTGTCATAATAAGTATTGACTAAATAATATAATTAATTATTATGTATTTCATTACTTCACTATATTAATAAATTCCTGAAGGAAGCTAACATTGATAGCTTTGCTAAAAATCAATGGAATTGAGATAAACTAGTCAAGTAACGTATTTTGTCTAATAGGTAATTGTCGTGCCAGTAGCTATTATTATAACAAAAGTATTAGTTTATGTCACCACATACCAAAGGCAAGATTAGGGAAGTACCTATTACTCACATAATACCGCCGCATAATAGCAAATATTGGCCCATTAATGGAGATAAAAAAGGAAAGGCTCAAATCTGCATTACAATTGCATGTCTGTAGGCGTCGTTATTAAATCGCCCGAACTTCTCCCTGCTTCTATGCAACAAATAATCTTGAAATTTTATAAAAGTGTGACAAATTCCTTTCTATCTTTCACATAGGTATACTATAGTCCATTCCTTTTATGTTAAAAATATGTGTGGCCTATAGAGAGGACGAATAAGGAGAGCATGGCTGCTATTGCTCGTTTGCCCCTTATTATGCAACCTCTATGCGGACGTCCATGGGCGTCAGTGGTCATGAAAATGACTCCGTTTGCCCTCTCATACAACAAAATACAAAAAAGATCTAAATAATAATATCTAATATTACATATAATCTAATATTATAATCTAAATCAGAAAATTGCTACCGTTCACTCTGTGTGGTACCACTCTAACTCACAAACTTTGAAGTTATTTTTCATGTAAGACAGTAAGCTACAACTTATGAAACCAAATTATGTCATTTACCTATATCAATATACTTATATGCTTTTTGCTTGCAGGTAAGCTAACGCACACACCAGCTATGTAGTAAGTGACATCATAAATTAATTATTCCGCCAACTAAAAGGAAGATTTCATTTCGCTGTCTTATCAACACTCAATGAAACTCGCCAATATCGAATCATCATTATTAACGACCAGAAGATGTCTAGCCCAGATCTCTATTCTCTCCAGATCTATATTATGAGGTGTCCATAGATTTGCTTCTTTAGAGTTCCGTAAATGGTAAAAACGGAATTCTATTACAATGACTTCCGCTGTCCGTCTGTCTGTCACCAGGCAGTATCTCATAAACCGTGATAGTTAGAAAGCAGAAATTTTGACAAATTATGTTTTTCCTTTGCCGCTATAACAACAAAAAAAAAGAAATATTAAGGGGTTCCCATACAATAAGTGTTTTTGTCGTATTTTTTTTGGTATGATGATGATTTATGATGGTAATGATAATACGGAACCCATCATGCGCGAGTCCGACTCGCACTTGGCTGGTTTTTTGTGTAGGAATAGCCAATTGTTGTAGCATGCAAATAATATTTTACGGTATAACATATAATTTTATGATGCTATATACCTAAATAGCAGTTACAGCAATTGTGTGAATTGACTTAAGAAAGACAAAAAGAAAGCCAATTTATTTGTGATACACAATAGATTTACTCATTTTAATTAACTGGCTACAGAAATTATGTTTCAATCAGTACTGATCTTACAGCGGGGGCCATTTGATGAGACCAAATTCAAATACACAACGCACATATTATATACTACTTACGAACGTACACACATACGCTCAAAAACATTACCCTCCCTATGACGTCATGTAAAAATTGACCTCCACCGAAAATTGACACTGAGGTATTCATAGTTATCTATAAAACCACACTTTGTCCAGGCGCTATCGTGGTAGCCGAATTTCACTTATGTGACGTACGCTACGTAATTCAAGTTAATTTACGAGCACATTTACATCAGGCTCACGTTGTTTCGTTATTTATAGGCTCGCAGGTCACAACCGCGCTTTTTACTTCAAATAATTCGACGTCATAATTGAGTACATTTATTATCTGAGAAGGTAGCAGTTTTGATTAATAGCTAAGTATATTTTTCGTTAACGAGTACCTATAGTAGGTACTTGTTATATGTTACGTGTGTGTTATGTATAATTATTATGTTTCAGCCTTTTTAAAGGATTATAATATTTTATACTTAGTGGTTGTTACGATACACACTTAACTATACTCTAGGCAATCTTTAGGGATCCAAGTGCTATATAGGAGGCTTTCTTGACCTCCCAAAAACGTCCTTTTCTGTTATATGGAGGAGATAAGAATCAAGGATTTTCCCAGGAATAAGAGATACAAATGCCCTAGGCTTGAAGTTACTTTCGAGTATTAAACTCGTTCTATTAAGCTTCGTTAGATCTAAGGTAAATTGCCTCTGAGATTTTTATGATTTCAATTCATTTATGAAACTCTTTAGACTTATTTTTAAATTGTCTTTCTGTACCTACCTTATATTTAAAAACAAAGTTAACTTAATATTTTCAATATACTATGGATTTGACTATGATACTTACTATTATTGACCTAAGCCAAGAATGGATGGATAAAAGACATAGAAAATATGTATATTAATATAATATAAGCACATGCACACTGATTCAGCTACATACCGTAGTAGCTATGTAACTTTTAAGGACGTTTATATTATTAGATTGTTATTAAAGGACGTTACAAAAGACGTATCTATTCATAACATAACACATTTTTTGTGGTTATTCTGGATGTGTTTTCTGCTAAGTCAGTGTTAATTTGATGAGCACTCTGAAGTTCCTGAAGAATCCTTTATCTCTTTAAAGAAGTGACTAATTTTGCATGTAGTACTTATTAGATACTTTTCATCTACTTTTCATCTAGGATCATGGAAACAAATTAGTAAGTTAGTTTGATTAAGTAATTGGCTAGTTTTACTGATTTAAAATTCTCGACAATAGCTGTGATTTTGGTGGACCATTGAAAGTCTGTGGTGATCACGAATTAGTCATAAATGGTTAGCATAATAAAAAAAAATTGAATCAATCATACAAAATGGTGGATTCTAGAAACCTGGGCAGTGTTATAAACTATTTATTACGGTTGAAGAATAGAAAAAGTATACGACTAAAGAATTGATAAGAAAATATATTATAATATGTTCATATATTTATAAATACTAGCTAAAAAAATTATCAGCTGATCCTTCTATAGTAAGGACGCAAAGTAAGGTTAGACATAAAAAAACCCACATATAATTGAATCCTCAGAAACGTTTTATCACAATACGTGTAGAGAATACTAAGATATGGTAATAATATTTTCATGAAACACATTAAGCCTGCTATCTTAACAGCATACCAAAATCTTCTTGATAGAATTTTATTGTTTTCAGTCCTATCTTTATCAACGTGGCTTATTAAATGAGATACGAAATTTAATCTCGTTTAATAAATGCTTTTTTCTTTTCATTTTTGAATAAGCATGTTCACAAAAGCAAGATAAATTCCTTTCATACCTCATTTATCATGCAAACAGTCGTAGATCGAAGTCGGAGTCTTATGCGGCGTATCAGATAACATTCGGCAGACGCGACCCGGCGGCGCCGACGTAAAATTCCCGCGTTACGTTTAATGTACTGTGACTCGAATATGATAGCACTAAGGGGTAGGCCGAATTTGTTTAACATGACATTGAAACCGTTTACTTTTATTACAAAGTTAGATAAAGGTACGTTCAATGTTTTAATAATGTAAAATACAAGCTGTGCTCTTCGGTTTCATCTGCGTAAGTTTCGATCCCGTCGAAATATCTAGATGAAAATATATATTAAGTTGGTCGATTCTCAGAGCTACCCAATATGCACACAAAAGATAGTAAGGTCCTTCTACAAGGTTTCTACTTTGACCAGTTACCTTAAAGAAAGATGTGATACTAAATAACATAGTTTTTTGAAAGGACTGCACTAAAGGGCTGAAATCTTAATGATAGTGTCAGTCCTGGGAAAACCTACGTCATTGAAACACAAAAACCCAATGGATGTTACTTTTTGTAGTTCAGAAGTTACTTCAAATCATTATTGACCAATTCTTGAATATGAATGTACAGTATAACGCGACAAACGAGCAGTCCATTCCATTTTCATTACTACTACGCTCATAGACATCCGCGTAGACGTTATAAAGACGCGACAGCACAGCTGTCATTTTTGGGACGATATAAAATGACAGCTGTGCTGTATGCTGCTGTGTCGTGCCGGTTCAATTCGGCTACAGGGCAACCTGGCACTACCTCTTACTAAATAATAAGGTATAATAATCTTATCATATATTTAATCTTCGTTAATATCGCTATTTATAAAGAAAGTATTCAGGATATCAAAAGGAATAAACAAACAAACTATGCTATTGTCTATGAACTGCCTGTACTCATTGATCCGACGCCCCGACATCCTATACAATTTATAGTCGTTTTGGGTCTATTCTCCGTATTATAACCGGTCAAATTTTACGCCTACCTCGCTCCAGTCGAAACGCCCTTTTATTGGAGCTATTCGCATCCTACGCCTGCTAAATATATCAACATAATTCCATAAACAAACCAATTTCAACTCCATTCCAATAAGTACTTTGAAACATGTCACATCGATTTTAATTAATTCCATTAGTTTCCACATACCTGAAGTACGTACATAATTAAGCGTGATTTATGAGAAGAAACCATTGAGGGCGCTTGATTTTCTGACTCGCTGGCGAAGTTTCAATGGTTAATTACTTAGATGCTAATTACAGGATTTGCTGAGTGTGCGTGTAAGGCTAGTTATACATCTTGTTCTATTTTAGGTTCTAAGAATATTAAGCTGCGAAATTTTTAATAAGGTTATTTTATAATTTTTAAATAATCGTCAAATTGTATCGGCACTTGACTATATCTAATATATTTGACGACCGGCTGGCGCAGTGGTACAGGGTTCGGATAAGCGGAGCATGTTGCGCCAGGGGCCGCGGGTTCGTATCCCGCCTAGGTCATGGATGTTTATCTATGTATTATAAATATGTATTTCTATAATAAAAACCTTAAATATATAAAATTTCTTAAATTTATAAAAACATATTAAATATATTACGTTGTCTAGTACCCGTAACACAAGTCCTTACGGTACTTAGCACGGGGCTAGGCTAACGTGGTGTGTAAAGTCCACAGATATTTATATTATCCACAGATATTTTTTTCTTAACAGTTTATAGAGTATGGTAAAAGGTTTTTGTTTAATTCTATCGTTATAGTATACTAGCGTTGTCTTGCGGATTGCCACGTAGTTCTTTTATCTAGAAAATTTATTAAATTTCTTTTATCTAGGCATTTTATTCTACATTTTAGATAAAAAGAGAAATGATGTAATTCCAAGTAGTAGTATATAATTGTGCCAAATTTCCAAATATGCAAATCTGTTCAGTATTTATTTTTGTCAACGAGTAAAAAGCATACACACAATTTGACGACCGACTGGAGAGTTAAAGAGCTCGTTATAAATGAACCATGTTGCACCAGAGGTCGCGGGTTCGAATCCCGCTTAGGTTATCTATACGTATCTATGTATTATATATATTTCTAGAATAAAAATCTCAATATAACAAAAATCCACAGACACAAATACGAGTATATACATAGGATCTGAACATACTTTCGACTTTATAACATTAGTAGGACAATAGGATGTACCCCGTGAAGTTACAGTAGTTTGCAATAACTTCCATTTCACAAAGGAACCATTTAAAGAATTATCCACTAAGATTATAATATTATATGTATATTAACCAACTTACTATTTATCGCCACACAGAATTTATTACCATCCCACGGGGCGAAGTCAACGTGATACCTTGTTTACATATATTTCTCAACGTTATCTATTTACTTTGCTGTAATTCACTCTCGCACCTCGTGTGTTGCTGATAAGTGATAAACAATTATTCCCCATTGCGGAGCGCTAAACGCATCGGTGGAAGGCGCCATTAAGGCTCGTGAGCGCTAAAATGACTTCGGCTGGATTTATTGCGAGTTGTCTGCGTTTAATTTATCTCACCCTGGGTGCTCTGATGCGTGATTTAAATTTTCCATTAATGCCAATGAGGTGGAATATTTACGAGGATGCCTTTTATGCGTACAGGCGATTCGTTTATGCAATAATCATCCTTACAGGGTAAGAAATAAGGACATGTCAGATACTGATAGACTCTGGACAGGTTTTTTTGTTATAGTATAAGAGGGCAAACGACCATTTTCATGACTACCATCGCCCATAGATATCCGCATAGAGGTTATACAAATATGTTGCCCCCCTTCCTTCTCCTCCCTTCGTGGACCACCGGCTACTTACACGCCGCATGAACCCCGACAGCACAGCTGTCACTTCACGCCGGTTTCATGAAGCGAGCATGTAAAGTTTGTCAAAAGCATGGCAAATGTGGTATGACACTTTTAAAGCCAAATTTTTGTGTGCTATGATTTTTTAATCCAGAAAGGAGGGCAGCGCATTTGTATAGTCTCTATGCGGTTGTCAGTGGGCGTCGGTAGTCATGAAAATGGCTCCGACTGCTCGTTTGCCCCCCTTCACCATAAACAAAAAAAAACTGTTTATAGCGATTCCAAACATAACCCTGTAAACGCGTCTTGAGAATATTTATGCGAATATATTATGTGAGCTCTTGTTGATAGTACAGTAATTATTCCTGTCGGTAGTCATTAGAAGGCTTCGATTACTCGTGTAATGATCCTTTATGTAACCTCTATGTAATAAGTGAAATGAAAAGCATATAAATATGTTAACGGCGTGTCTGTTTATGGCTACGACCGTAAGATCGTAGCACGCGTCACGTAGCACGTGCTCGCCGTCACGATGACCTCGTAAAATTGCCGTGAATATAAATTGCGAAGACAATCCCATTTCATGTTGTTTATAGCCGAGATGCCGAGTTATCCGTTCTAGATATCATTATGAAATGTTGTACCTCGACAAGCTGTTCGACGATCTTCCAATATCTTCAAGATCTCGTCCGCTTGACAACCTCGTTGGTTTGGTTTCGCTGGTTTTACTAAGATCGGATAAAAAAGAATTATCGATGTTTTTTTCGATCTCTAATGAATAAAACATTCCATAGTCAGAAAGTTGGCGGTATTACACTTCTATATTTTATCCGGTCCTTTCTTATATTGTCTTAATGGAATAGAACAATGAAGGAATATATAAAGTGACACACAGTGCTAGACAAACGATTCTTAGTTACAGCGTATACTGCGTCCAAAGTTTTTTATTTCAATAGTTGTCGTCTTTCGATTCTAATATTATGATAATTCGACGACTATATAAATTTAACAAAAGTTAGCACCTATATAAAGTTTACTTGATGCAGATGATAAAACCAACCATAACACTGGGTTTACATTTTTGTGCAGTAAAAAGCATTTTCAACTCAGCTATCTGATAGCGGACTAAATGGATTTACCTCACAATACCGCATCGTAGTTCATAGGGAACAGTAACTAGAAATGCTTATTCTTTTTTAAACGGCTACAAAAATCCTGACAATTTAATGCTGCTTCGAAAATTTCTTTTCAACGAAAACCGTCGAAAGCATTTTTTTCAAATTCAATAATATATTGAAACAGTTTTTTAAGAGACAGAAAATATATAGACAAGCTTGTCCGTTAGTCTATCATTGAGTATGTGTCTCTTGTATGTCTTGAACCGTAACAGAAAGTAACTTGAAATTTTATTAAACTATTTTAGTAGTTATAATTACAAGTATAATATAATAAAATTAATTTATGATATTTTACAGAAAAATCACTGCGTTGGCGCTAACTCACCTTGTTAAGTAGGTGTCAAAGTTTAACATAGCTCCAATTTCCTTTGCTGCTTATACATGTATAGCATTTTAGAAGAGTTTTTCATTTTCAACTCTATTGGTAGTCTGCCTATTTTTGCAAACTTGTCTATATTGTTTATTTCATACATGATGAGTACATTCGTGTTTTCAAACTTCTAAAGCTGCCATATTCATCCTTAGCCGTACTATGTGTAATTATGTGTGTGTGCGAGGTTCCCTTAATCACTTTTCTCATAATGTTTGGCGGATAGAATGTATTCGAGGATTTTTGTCATCCTTTCCTTCTTCTTCATCACACACAGGTTTCACGCCATAGTTCTCAAACCGTCTGCGATTACGAAGATAAACGATTTGTCATATTGAAACTAATGAGGATTTACTGTTTAACTATTGCGGCCAGTTATTGAGATTTATCGTTTGCCAGCACCTATTCAAGCCAGCCGTCGTCCATGACGTAGGCGTACGTAGTCCTCGCTTATATTCTTAGTACAGTATATACAAATGTTAAGATGAGAAATTTTAAGGGAGTTTGTTCCTTTTTTAAAAAAGGTTTGACATTCTGAAGTTAAAACTTCTTTAGAAGCGTTAGAACCGGTAAAATTATTATTGCTTGTAGCGCCAAAGAGTACCAATGATGCTACGAGTTACCGACTATAAGTGTGTGCTCCTAAATACTGATCATCATAGGCAGTCCCTATGACTGTCTGATGTTTTTTTTTGTTTCTTGCATATTTTATAATACATAATTTTTAAATAAACAAAAAATGCAATTGTAGTACCACTTTCAAATTGTTTGTACATTTGGTAATTAACTACATAAATATAATCTTCTATAAAGTTGTTATCTTCAGATGTATGAAAGTATAAGTACTTTATTTTGGCTAACATCTGAAAGAGAACACTGTTTTCTTATATTTACCACAATATAATTTTTTTATAACGCAGGGGCTTAAATAAACAATAAATAGCAAACTCTTTATTTATTAATAATATTTATCTTTTGTGTCTCTTAATGTGACATGTAGCAAGCACTCTCTCTACATGTAACTTCTGTCTCATCTTTATGTATGTAAGTTTGATTGATATAATCCACTTACAGAAACGCTCGCGGTGTAGCTAGACAAAGTGTTAATATACCTTGATTATATTATACACTTTTTTATCCTGTTTACAATTTTTATAAATAACATAAAATATATAATAGTAGTGTAGCGATAGTATAAAAAAGTAAATTATTTAATAACGACAAAATAACATAACTTTTATCACTAAAATGTTTGCCCCTTAATAATAGTCGTAAAATGATAAAATTTGTTATGATTACGACTCACGCACTCTTGTATTCCAAAGTCGAATAAAGTGATCAGGCGATTCGGCGTCGACTCGGTGCTATTTATGACAGATGACACTTCCGTATAGACAAGTAGTATAAGATCAAAACTACATATTATACACAAAACAGATTCTGTCAATAAATTACAATCGTATTTTGCACATAATACAATAATTGCTAAGCGTTTTGAAATAAATAACTATATACCTCAATACCTTCAATAGATTTCATTACAAAACTATCAAGTTTTTAGCAAAAATGGGACAATAAAGACTCCAAACTAAGAATAATATTCCCAAGCACACAACGAAATAGTTTTAATAGAACCCACCTTGTATATAAATAAAAAGTGTAAAAGCAGTTTTATGTTATTACAAAACATTTATCATTTAATATATTTTATCTGAAATATAAAGAAAAAAAAGAAATGCGATAAATTAAAAATGGTTTCCTCAAAAATTCGTTTAAAAGATAAAAAAGATTTGCGGAAATTGTTTCAAATGAATTGAATTGGCTTCTTTTGTTGTACTCGTCTATGAAAAGTTTTATACAATACATTTACTACAATGAGATTTTAGAATCTGGCCCGCCTGTGAACGGTGCCTGATGTAAGCGTCACTCCACAAATATACTTTTGAGGATCAGTACTACGATATCCTATATTATTTTTCCTCATGTACTTTTGATATTGAATGTCCTATTCTCCCTTGAGCTTACGCCGTTCTAGAGATTTGAGAAAGTATCCGCTATATTATTATAAGTAATATTGGACTTAGAAGCCTTAGAGAACACTTTGTTCGAGGATTATTTTGTCTTTATACAATATCCCACAAGTTCCAAACGATACCGGACATTAAACTGTATAAAAAGAAATATGTTTGGGCACCATTAGTGACACATGAAATATTTAGTACAGCTCTGAAATTCAGTAGCTCTTACAAATTCCTTTTCTTAAAGTTGGGCACACCATAAGACAGATTAAGCGCAGGTTTTGTAAGAGCATGCAGCCGAATTGGCTCGACACTACCGAGGAGGTACAACTCGCCTACATGATAACGACAGTTGTGCTGACGCGTGTCGTGCGGTGTACGTGCGGTACGCATAAGTAGCCCGTGGCCCATTGAGAGGGGAGGAAGAAGGAAGGCAAAGCCAGTTATGAAAATTTCTCCGACTGCTCATTTGCTCCCTCAAGTTGCCTCGTATAATAAATGAATTACAAAGCATACAAACAAGTAAACGCCTTGTCTGTTTATGGTGACCGTACGATCGTAGCTCGTGTCATGTAGCACGTGCTCGCCGTCACGATGACCTCGTAAAATTGCCGCGAATATAAATTGTGACGACAATCCCATTTCATGTTGTTTATAGTCGAGATGCCTAGATACCCCTTCTGAAAATCATTATAACATTTCGTATCTCGACATATTATAATGATTTTCAAATGCTGCTACTTGTTGCCAACTTGCCGTGGTGGGGGGACTTGAGTGCTTCTGTGATCCTTATGGCTACGCCTGACAGGGCTACTCATACTGGATGGGATGAGGGGAGGGGCCAGCCAGAGCAGCTCAACTGAGTGGTCCTCCATCCGTCGTACTTATTGGCGTACTGGCGTACTTATTTGAAATACTGGGGATCAGGATTTAAGTCTGACGGTATCGCACGGTTCCGACGTCGAAGAACCTAGGTATTCGGATCAGCCCATTTTTAGAGGAGTCCGATCCAATTGGGTAGGACTGGCCAGTCGCTGAGGTACCCAGTGGCTGATTAGATCGGGGAAATTTCAAAGGTGGCCGATGTCACCCGCGGTTGTTTTAGGCAGTAGTTGTCCCTTATGAGGGTCGAAAGGTGGTATTTCCTACTGAACCCCGTCCGGTGGTAGCTTTAGCTATACCATTAGATTTTTAAATTGTTAGCTGCTAGTCTCTATAGACCTACCTGATGTCGAGAATCGGTTCCAGGACCAAATATCTGTTTAAAATGGTGTCGGATCTTGTTCACCGGTTTTGATTATGCAGATATGATAGTCACTTAAGACCAATGTAAGCGCACTCTAATAAATAATCTATCGTTTGCGGTTGATAGGAAACAGAACAAAATAAACCCATGCACGCATATCTGATTCTTCTAATCACATGACGTTATAATAATCGATTCAAAAATACTTTTCTTCTAATTCGTTTCAATAAGTATATGCTTTATAATAAACTAGCTGTACCATGTCATGTACATGCGCGCATGACGAGGCCACCAACATCAAGATCAGCATGAACTGTCATAGCATATTATATCAAATTTATTGGAAGGACAGTGGCACCATCTGGCCAAAATTGTACCAACTCAGAAATTTTCATAGGCTCATGCACAATAACTTTGCTAAAGATCAAATGAATAGTTTACGACTTTATAAAGATCATACATATAATAATTTTTGGGTGTAATAATTTTAGTCAAGCTTCAAATATTCCGCTACTTTTGCATGAATAGAAAATATAAGAAAGGAAGTGTGCAGTCACGTGAACAAATATATTTCCTATACGATGTTCGTGAACGGAAATATCATTCGGGTCTGTATCACTAGAGGTATCTCGTAGTAACA
>LUGF01025361.1:1231199-1246577 GCA_001625245.1 Calycopis cecrops
ACCCCCAATTGCCGAGCCCGACACTGTACCCCGTTGAGCCACCCGAGCTCCTGGGTAACGTATCTAAAGGTATTCCCCTGCGTTACCAAAAAAAAGGCTTTATCAGCATGACATTATCAACAAACTGGCTACAATCATTTGGCATCTAGAACTGCTAGGCATGTGTTCACGCTAGCTCGTGACGTTAAAAAAAACAAAACCGGTTTTCCGGAGCGATACCGCGCGCCGCGGAGACGCGCTCGGCCCAGTGCGTTCCCCGGTCTTGGCTAGCTTACACGTTACTTGCTTCTGCGCAGATAGCTATTACGAGTGTTTCCGTTGTGCTAAATCAAGCTATTATATTTATTGCTGCTAAACTTAATACCTAACTAACTCAGTGCTTCGTCGGCTCATAATAAACTATTTAATTATAAGTGTGGTGTGTTCGAGAGAGGCGGCATTTTACTTGGACTTCAGGTAAGTCAGCTTATCCCATATTACCCGAATTCCTTTCTCCGCCCTTCGTGTGACGATAGCCATACGGCGTCGTCAGCATGGATATTTTAATAAAAAGGAACTGCAACCTTCGTGAGATGATCACCATATAAAATAAAATTAAAAACATAAAAGAAGATTTTAAAATATATAGTTTTATTCTTACCGTTATTCTCTAATACAACTTTGGAAGCGCTGTATAATTAATCACAAGGTGTCAGCTTGCGCTCGGTCGCAAGTAAAAATTCACCAGGGCTGTAACAAATGGTCCACGAATTTCATGTAAAGATTTCAACTTATAGCTTTTAGCATTTTTCTTATTTTCAATTACTGATATCTTATTTCTTTTTTATTTATTATTAATATTGATGCGGGGACGATTAGGAAAGTCAAGTATGTACGTGGTACTTGTCTGCGATATGTACTTCATTATGTACAAGCCTAGCTTTCCTTTGCTTGTATAGTATTTTATTAGAGTTTTAAGCTTTAATTTCTATCGGTAGTCTCTTTGATTGCCCATTCTATAATAATATAATATGCACAAGTTTGTTTATAATATAATTATGTTCATTTCATTAAAAAAATCAATATATCCGTATCTTACTTTTATAACTTGTCATGTTCGTGCCTTTGCCCCGTACTAACGGAAGTGTGAGTCTAATGTTCACTTGATCAGTTTTCTCATAACGCTTGGTAGTTACAACGTCGTTGAGGACATTATTTTTTCGTTGTTTATTTTTTTAAATTTCCTATTACTACCATTAGTAGGTCACCCTTTAAGGTTTCATACCCTAGTTCTATAACCGTCTGCAACTACGAAGATAAACGATTCGTCATACTGAAACAAATGAGGATTTACAGTTAAACTAATGCGGCCAGCTATTGAGATTTATCGTCTGCTATCGCCTATTCAAGCTGACCGTCGTCCATGACGTAGTTTAAGCCTCGCCCATATTCATGGTATATATAACACTAATATTAAAATGGGGAATGAGAATGAAATTGATCGATATTTAGGTTATTTAAAGATGATACTGTGACTTTTCTTCCTTGATTGAAAGATGTTTTTCTTTTTAAAGTGAAATTTCCTTTAACGACGTTACAATAGGGGAAAGTAGTATAAGTTCACGTCAGGAACATGCTATCACAGGATCGGTTGAGATACGCTTTCTCGTAGCACAAAGTAATACAACTCACGCTAGGAGCTAGCAACCACAAGTGTGTACTACTAAATACTAATTATCGTTATTTCTATAGACAGTCCCTATGCCTATTGTATTTTTGCTTTTTGGCTTGTCTAATAATACATAACTCCAAAAGCAACTTACAAAATGTTTGTGCGTTTCCTACATAAATTAAATATAAAATGTCGAAATTTCATAAAATTATAGCACATATTATTATATACTATGGGGCATTATTTTAGCATTGAATCAACTTACATTATTGTATGAGTCATGTCAATTTCTTTTAGCCATATGGTTTCGATCACACGAGAAAACCAGTAATTACATATTATCACGGTGTATTATACAGGTTGTCCCGTAAGTCCGTAGAAATTAAAATTGTTAATAAAACCCACTGCACAAAGAGGGTGTGCCAGAGAGGTATGGGGATGGGATAATACCAACGGTCCTTCGGACTTCAGTCGCCAAGAAGCATTTCCGCGTTGCGGATCGTGCTATTTTTGGACATGACTTTTATCACAACAATGATTCGGCCACCAATAAAAATAAAGTAAATTTAGAGTACATTACAATTTACGCAGGTTTAATTACTGTCCTAGCATTCAAACGATTATGAAATGGGTTCACAAGTTCGAGGAGACTGTTTCTACGTTGGATAAACAATGATCACGCGAACAAGGTCATCACGGACGGAAGAAAACCTCGACGCAGTCCAAGAGTTATTTCGAGTTAGTACATTCGAACGAACATGGTCAAGCAGTTACTTTAGCTTTGGAGAAGTATGTCGCAATGATCGAGAACTTTTTTACACTAGTTACATAATTTTTCAGACTTCAATAATCCGACCTGGTTTCAACAAGATCGTGCAATTGTCCATATATTTTAAACCACTATGCGCGTCGTCTGTCAATTTATCCGTAAGAAAGTGAACTAGAAAAGTCTCGAAGAGAAGGCATCGCCCGGCCCCCACGAAGTTCCGTAAGTCAGTTACTAAATCGTTTAGAAAATGCTGAAAAGCTCATTTCACTCAGTGTTTTTCTGGATTGAATAAAGTTAGACACAGCTGAAATGAAATAGGCTTAAAATTACAAAAAAGTTTGTCACTTAGTCGTAAGGTAATAAAAATTATTATGGCAATGACTTGATGAATTCAAGCGTGCGTAAGTCAACGCACGCTTGAATTCCAAATTCTAATAAAATAATATTCATATAATTCGGCGTCGGCTCGATTGTTATACGTGACAGACAAAACAGAGCAAATTCAGTCAATAAATAAGTAATCGGTAAGCAACTTCACATGAATTACTATGACCTACCTTCGATAGATTTCAATCTCTGACTCTTAACTAATAATTATACAATTATTAGTTAAGAGTCAGAGATTGAAATATCCTAAGCACACAACGAAATAGTTTTAATAGGCTTTTGAGGGATTGTATGGTGCGTATCATACAACCGCTTAATAGTGCTAAAGCAGCCTATGTTTTATTACAACAGGTTTATCATTTGTAATATTTTATCGTTATTATAAAAGGAAAGAAAAAAATTCAAGGTATAAATATTGTGTATTCAAATAATTCGTTTTAAAAAATAAAAAAGATTTGCGGAAATTATTTCACAGAATTATTTGAATCGGTTTCTTTTGTTGTTCTCGTCTATAAAAGTTTTATACCATTCATTTACTACAATAAGATTTTAGCATTTGGCCCGCTTCTGAACAGTGCCTGATATAATCGTGGATATTCCACAAATATTTTTTTGAGAATCGATATACCTTCTTTTATTTTTTGTCAAGTATTTTTGATATTAATTCTCCTTTTTGATCAGCTATATTACTGTACGATAGATTTGAAGCCTTAGAGCACACTAAGCACTATGGCCTATTTGTTTTTAGTTCATGTCCCAACAAATTGTAAACGATACCAAACATTTATGTAAGTGTACTAAAAGGCATAAGTTTGCGTACCATTAGGGATACAAGAAATGTGTGCCCAGCCAAAAAGAGAGAGCAAGCTCTATTAACTATTGATTAATTCTAAAGAAAGTTATTGAAATATATCAATTCTACTTTAATAACAGCTACTAGTGAATTTGAACAAGGAATGGATTATAGTGACTATGTGACGCGTAAACGTGCACAAAAATAAAGTTTATGCTGAAAAATGCATAATTACACTATATCGCAAAAAAACTGTGTCACTTGGGATAGATTTTGTAGGATAAATATTTAGAAAGACGCTGGACACAGATAGAACTTTATATTGTCACATAAACGTAACTCCACGTAGTCAATACACATCGTAGCTCGCAGTTTGAGTTCCGTTTACGTCTATCACCGTTGATTGCGATGTTTGCTCGCGATTGCACTCAAACGTTTCACGTCTTTGCTTTGAGCTTCGGGCGAGCCTTTGAAACGAATGGCGATATTACTTCACAAGAAAAACTTACGAAAATATGAATCAGTATAAATCAAAGTTATCAAACATTATTAAGACTATATAAATTGTATACATACATAAAACATATTTTACATTTTATTGAACAACTAGCTGCGCCCTGCGGTTTCATCCGGGTAAATTTCGATATCGTGGAAAATCATCCCATGGCATCCCATAGGAAATTTTTTTTCGAAATGAAAACTATCCTATGTGTTAATCCAAGTTACCCTCTATGCGTGTGCCAAATTTCATGAAAATCGTCTCAGCAGATTTTGCGTGAAAGATACAAACAAACAAACATAATATAAACTTTCGCATTTATAATATTAATAAGATTACATTCATTACGGGGTAAAAAGAGATGACTGACTGCCATAAATACCTACATTACTATCTACGTACATAAATGTTGACAAAAAATGAAAAACGCTTACGTAGGTGAATTATGTATTGTCCTGAACACTGGATATTTCTAATCGAGGATCTCATAATTTCTTGAAGCGGAAAACATTTAATCACATGCTAGTTATGTCGGCTTGTTACAAAACACGTTTACATTCCGTTTTCTGTCCAACCAACTATCTTAGCAACTTCTACAATTCCTTTCGTGTCAGAAAATATTTCAAACATTAAACTAGACATAAACCCAATCGAATAAGATGCTGTACATACGCCATTATTTTAAATATCGTTTAACTTGTGGATTCAGATGCAATTTTATAATAATGTTATGATTGTTTTTAATGTATTGACTGATTGTATTCCTATATGAGCCACTAGCACGTTTATCCACATCACGGTTAACTAATTTATGTGTAATTAGTCAACCATAATTACGGTCAATCAAATCAAATTTATTATGACCACAATAATTTTCATAATGGTTTTATAGTTTTATGAAATTGTATTTCATAATTATTATTTAAATATTTAGTAAAAATGAAAAGTACGCATAATATTACCATATCTGAAGTTCCAATATTCTAATAAAAGTTTTATTGTGAAATAAATAATCCACCTCCTCTCACCTCCTCCTCTCATACAAATTATATGAAATAATCTATTAGTATTATTAAACAAATAATAAACAAATATAATATATTCCTATACTATATTATCTGTATAAATTATTATTTGTTTATTAATACTAATAGATTATTTCATATAATTTGTATGAGAGGAGGAGGTGTGAGGAGGTGGATTATTTATTTATTCGTTTATATTTTATCTACTATATATCTCTCTACACATATCATTATAATTTCAGTATACATCAGGGGACTAACGAATTGATAGACTCGTTCATTGCCGAGGTTCTGTCATATTCTGCAAGTGTATATTTTATATCAAACGCGATAGAATCCGTTTAAAAAATCTTAATCATGAGCAACATTCGCGTGAATATACGAAAACTAAAAGTTATATTGTATTAAACTTAGGAATTTCTTTCTACTTATCTATTGTACATAAGTAGAAAGGAGTTCAACTGCAAAAGGCACAATTTACATAGCTATGCTTGTTGCATGTAAGATAAAGCAACTACTATCTATAACTGCAACTAACATAGCTCCAAGTATTTCATACTTCCCTTGTACAATACGATGTGAATGGAAATGATCCATTTGGTCACTTTCATTAAGGATCCTTTAATGATTGATACGTTTAGTCTAAAGACATATCTATTTTCAGAATAGCGTGATATATAATTCAAACATATTTAAAAAGTACTTAAAGTTGGTATTCATAGTAAAGAATCAGAGTTATTTGAGTTATACTCTTGAATACATATAGTTAGAATACACATAACGATAATCCTGATAATTACGAAAAATTGTAACGTTAAAACATAAAATAAAGTATCTAAATAGGTATTAAAATGTCATTTTTGAAATATTAACTTTTTCGGGACATAAATCAAATGGCTGTAATCTTTTACGAGATATTCTTTATTCGAATCTTAAATAATTAATTACTCTCGAGTATTCGCTTTGTGTTAAAGTAAAAACTGTTACGATCATAAAGAAGTATTTGCATTCCTAGTCTTTTGTAAGAATGTAAATATTAAAAGTCTAACTTTATATTTTATTTCAGTGACTCCGAATTCTTTTAAGAAGTTTTTATTGTATTTTCAAAGCTTTTATTGTAAAATAATAAACTGCTGGGAAATATTTACATTCTGTAATATAAACGAGTGTAGCAGGTATCATTTTATCATAATTAATATTTTTAAAGTCCAAACGTTACGCCCACAATGTTAGAATGAAAAAGATTTAAGATTTGTACTCATGATTGCAATAAAGATTTTGTATTTGTATTTGATTTAAATGTATCCTGTCAATGTTTTTCGTTCCTTATGTTTACTTGCATTAACAAATGTCTTTAATAATGATTGCAAGTTACAAAGACATGTATATATTTACTCTTTTATTTATAATATTCAAAATATTGACAATGAAATAATTTTGATAACAACTCTTAACTCGATAAAAGTTTCGTCATAATTGCATAAATTGTTGTCATTGTGACTTCTAACCTTACTCTACTATTGTTTTTTGTTGTTATTGTTACGATTGGCTATGCCATTACGAACGTTCCGTAGTTATGCATTCATATATATGTACGCACACACATATATGAAGAGTTTCGTTTTTCGTATTTTGCAATTTGTGATTGCAATGGAAAAAATAAAAAAGACGACTGGATAAGAACTTAAATTATTTTCACCCTGTAAAAAAGAGGACGATAATATGTAGAGTGAACTTAAGGCCAAGGACTCACATAGGCAACCAGGATAACGCAAATTAAGCACGGCCAAATCAATAACTAATTGATTAAACGCCACTACTACTACTATTTTTAAATTTTCATTCTTTTTTATACTGTAGCCTAATTGTCTTCTAATAATCGTCAAAATAATATTATTTTTAAAGTTTACATTAGTAAGGTAGTGTTAAAAAAACATTACACCAATTTCGACTAGTTACACAATTTAAATAAATTACGAACATATTAAACTGATACTAATTTTATGCTACATTATTTTACATGCTAATCAATCTATAAATAACAACCTGACAGTTGTATTTTGGTCCCGAATCCGGTCTGCTTGACCGGGAATAAACGTGATAGAAAGTAAAAAAACGCAAAAAAGGAAATTAAACTTCTATTTAAACATAAGTGCAGACAAAGCGTGGACAAAAACTAGTAGCCGGTGAAAAATAAAAAGCAAAACATTTCCAACTAAAGACATCAAAGAGATCTTTCATTAGTATTTTGATGCGGGAAGCTTTCATTTTCATTACAAGCTAATTTTAACAAGGTATAGTAGTAAAAGCAGGTCTATCGTAAACTTTTATTTTTCTGATATAATAAAATATTGATGATACTTAAATTATCAAAAATATTTATAATAATAAATTAATAAATAATAGATACAAATAGCAATAAATGGATAGAATAAAAAATAAATAGATACAAATTCATTAGTTTTCTCATAATTTAAATAAATTGATTTTATTAGTATGTTATTTTATCATTAACCTATTTTGTTTGCCATTATTTGATTGGTCATATTTACATTTTTCTTTTTGCACCGTATTTCCTATACCAGGATTTTTATAAGATTACTAGCTGTCCGACAGACGTGAACTTGTCATTATTGGAAAATATGTTGTCATGGTAACGTACAACGATGTAGCCTGATTGTCAACCCGTTACTTTACGCTGTATTCCGAGTCGATTTATTTAATTACAAGCCCGACGTTTCATAAGCTTTACAGCAACCATGGTCACGGGTGTCATGTTGTCACATTTTGAGGATGAAATTAGTATGGATGAAAAATAGGACACTTTTATCCCCTAAAATTGACTTTATGTCAGTAATGTTGATATTTCTTAGCCTTTATTTATCCACAGCCTACATAATATACATTTTATCTCATGTTTACGTTACTGATTTTAGAGCTTAAATTTATAATTTATAATTATTTTAATAAGCTAAAGTGTAAATTGATTAATACACTATCAAGGGCAGCCACTTTATACACAAGAGTACTTCTTGTTATGAGTACCAACTTGACCTCTAACTTTCACTTAGTGACAAAGTTCCACGGAAGAAGGTAAGCTTATTAAACCGAATATTTAAGAACAAATTAACGAGAAGCACAAGTTCATTTAGGAGTTTCTACTATGCCATTACAAATACAGATATCTATATATTAAGTATATCTTACTGTAAAAGCCTGTGTGTTTCTAAATCTTAAGTTTTACTAGTAAATCCTAGGATTTACCAATATGGACTGGTAAATCTACGAAATTAACATAAAAGACACAATTGCTCGGGTTTTTACCATTAGAGTTTGGCATATGTATACTAGGTTTTACCAATAATATGGTAAATGTTGATGTTAGAACTAACACAATGAATATTTTATGTCTTCTATCAAAATATTACTTATGAGGTATTTTAATCGTTATGAAACATTTTGATTAATTGATTTTATAACATAATGATTTGAATTATTAAAATTATAAATAGGTATTACTTAATCACATATTATACTAGCTGTGCCCCGCGGTTTCACTCGCGTAAATTTGGATCCCGCGGAAAATAGAAAATCATCAGAAGGCATCGTATTGTAGCATTTCTTCGTACCTTACCTTTAAGGTAAAACCTAAGATTATCAAGTCAATGATGGTAAAAGTTCGATATAAACGATAATCTCTTATCATTTCGCAGTTTTACCGTTAAGATTTAGTAGGTACATCTTAGGTTTTATTAGAAAATTTACCGTGGTTCGGGCTTTTACAGTAGGTAACATACATCTCCATCTCTCTATTTATAATCGTGTCAACATTGTGACACGAGAAATTAATGTATATGACTATGGTGAAGTTTTTCATACTCCTCCGGAACGGCGAGATCGATTCTCATGAAATTTTGTGTGCATATCGGGTAGGTCTGAAATCGATCAACATCTATTTTTCATCTCAATATTTCAACGAGATTGAAACTCATGTAGGTGAAACCGCGGAACGCAGCTAGTGTATAGAACTTGTATTTGTTATCCATTTCATAAAAATGAGTATCCTGACTCGTAGCAACGGAAGTGTGAGTCCTACGTTCACTTGATCAGTTTTCTTATAAAGCTTGACGGTTACAACGCCATTGAGAATTTTTTATACTCTCCTTCCTTCGCACTTTTTAAAATAATATATAATTTTTAGGTTGCCCGTTAAGGTTTCACGCTCTAGTTCTCTAACCGTCTGCGACTACGAAGATAAACGATTTGTCATACTGAAACAAATGAGGATTTACTGTTAAACTAATGCGGCCAGTTATTGAGATTTATCGTCAGCTATCGCCTATTCAGGCCAACCGCCGTTCATGACGTAGCTTAAGCCTCGCCTATATTCGTGATACAGACAATACTAATATTAGAATGGGAAATAAAATCGAAATTTATGAACATTAGGTAATTTGTGTATTGTTTAGTTTGTTACTTTTTAAATTTTAAAGTTAAAAGTTATAGGTTTTAGGAAAGGGAAAATTATAATTAATTGCGATGTGTTCAACATGCTCCGTTGTACAGAAACATAGAGCTACGCTTACTTGTAACGCCAAATAGTACAAAAGTTGCTACGAGTTATCGACCACAAGTGTGTGCTACTAAATACTGGTCAGTGTTACTTCTATTGGCAGTCTATAACTGCCTGTTGTTAGTTTTTTTTAAATTTTGGCAAATAATAATACATTAGCGCCAAGCTTTAGGAAAGGGAAAATTATAATTAATTGCGATGTGTTCAACATGCTCCGTTGTACAGAAACATAGAGCTACGCTTACTTGTAACGCCAAATAGTACAAATTTGCTACGACTTATCGACCACAAGTGTGTGCTACTAAATACTGGTCAGCGTTACTTCTATTGGCAGTCTATAACTGCCTGTTGTTAGTTTTTTTTTTAATTTTGGCAAATAATAATACATTAGCGCCACGCATAGGCTCCTTCATTCAGCTTTATTTCTGATTGGGTTGTAAGTCTCTCTTGTGAGATACAAGCAAAATATTACATCTTATAAAATAAAAAAGTCAAAGAAGATTTTAAAATAAAAAGTTTTATTCTTACCGTTGTTCTCTAATACTTCTTTGGAAGCGCTGTATAATTAATCACAAGGCGTCAGCTTGCGCTCGGTCGCGAGTAAAAATCCACCAGGGATGTAACAAAAGGTCCAAGAAATTCATGTTAAGATCTCAACTTATAGCTTTTACTAATTTTTCTGCTTCAATTTTTATTGATATCATACTTCCTTCTTATTGATACTGGAATGATTAGAATAGTAAAAAACGTACTACCGTACTTGTATGCGGTATGTACTTCATTATGTACAATGTTGTACGTGCTTTGTTTACAAATTTCTAGATCGTACGAACAGTTGATGACTGCTGCGTACCTCTTACAATAAAGACCAAAGAAAACGACTCATTTTATACGTGGTCTTGTATCATGATGCCATAAATAGAGAAACATATGTTTAAATGTATAAAAATATATTTATTTCATGACTATCGACACTCATAGTCATACATAGACACACAGTTTACTCAGCTGCGTTGCCCTCCTTTCTCGCCATCGAAAACTTACACGCCGCACGAAGCGCGACATCACAACTGTCCCTTTACGCTAGTATCGATAAGGGATAAGTAACCACCCCGGCTCAGTTCAGCTGCAATACAGCGTTGCACTCTTTATTATTAATTATAGAGAGCATAGAGATAGAGAAAAAATTATATCCTCTATATATTTTATCCCTTATATTTTTATTACTGTTACAAGACGATTTCGGACCATCTAGCGTCTCCTCGATGTCGGTATAGCTTGAAGCTTTCAATAAGAAAGGCCCCTCCACTCAAATTAAAGGTAATTTTGCGAACACAACATCGTCATTATCCTTTAAGTACTATCGTACTAATATTATACATGCGAAACTTTGTATGTATAAATGTATATTGTTAGGCAATGATATATCTCATAAACAAGAATTAGGCTACTTTTTATCCTCTAAAATTGGTTTTAAGTTTTTTATGTTGATATCTCTTGATATTCACCCACAGAGATTACATTAATGTCTTTAAAGATTAAATACATAATGTATAATTAATCGTTACTAAACTTAAGTGTAACTCGACAAGAAATTAATATATTATTATCAAGAGCAGCCACATAATATACAAGAGTACTTCTTGTTATTAGTACCAACTTGACCCAGTAGCTTTCACTTAGTCATAAAGTTTCACGAAAGAAAGTAAACTTAATAAACGGAATATGATAGTAGGCGGTCCATTACAAGCACAAAGGTTCTTAATTAAAACACATCGATGGAAATCCGTATTGAGGGTATATTGTACTTGTACTTTTTATAAATATATTTTAATAAGGCACCCACAAGCAGATTTATTTTTAGTTTCGCAGGAAAATACATTTACACTCAAAGGTAAAAAGGGTGAGGTCCGATGAGAGTGTGGGAATATCGAACGAACAAACGCCGACTAAAACCCGCAGTTGCCCGACTACTGAGTTGCCCTGGATCTGTTAGCAGCAAGACACCTCGTCGACTGACCAGCCCCGGGACCGGATTCCTCCAAAATGAGCAGACTTCTGTAATCCAAATTAATGTATAAAAAACAAATTCGTGATCATGATTTTCGTTTTTCTGTTTTCTGTACCTTAATTTTCTGCAAAAATATTTTTACAAAGATTACTGTGAAAAAAATTTACTCATAACTTGTCATCAAAAAATACAAAGCGACATATTAAAATTTCAAAGCCGGTTACACGTTAGCTTGTTCTTATTTAATAACGACTGTTAATTAATAAAAGTCCATGTCACTAACATGATAACTCTGCGCCTATCCACAAATCCACAAATATTAAATTTACTTGATGTAGATAATAAAACACTACAACACTGGGTTTACATTCTTGTGCAGTAAAAAGTATTTTCAGCTCAGCTATCGGATAGCGGGCTGAATGGATTTACCTCACAATATCGCATCGTAGTTCACGTGGAATAGTAACTAGAAATGCCTATACTTTTTTAAACGGCTGCGAAAATCTAAACAATTTAATGTTGCTTCGAAAATTTCACTTCGACGAAAACCGTCGAGAGGAATTACCTATTTGTTTTTCAAAGCAATGTAGATAAGTCTTCGATAGTCACATAATATATCCTTCCTCTGCCTTCTCTGTCTGTCTGCCTATCCGTAAGTCTTACATAAAGCTGTATCTCTTGAACCGTAAGAATTATAAACTGGAATTTTCAGAAAAAGAAGAACTATCGTATTCTTTATAATATCAAATAATAAAAATTGATAATGTATTAATATACATAGGTAGGTAGATATTCCAAAAAAATATTGAAATTAATATCGTATTTCGTGTCAGCAAATATAGCAATACGTCTGCTACAAAGTAGAACTAACTAAAGGTCGCTGAGCCACGTAGCAGGCACGAGTAAGCGTAGCTCCATTTTCATATGCTACTTATGGTCTAAATCCGAAGTAAGGACGACATTTAGACAGTTTTTAGATGATCTCGTCAAATTTTTTTTAGAGGCATGAAGACCTCGAAAATGTATGAAAGTTCGTGTCAGCAACAAGCTATGCAGTACGGAAACGTGAAACTACGTTTGCTCGTAGCCCCAAAGAGTACAAATGATGATACGAGTTACCGACTTGTGTGTGCTACTAAATATTGGCCATCATTACTTCTAATGGCATTCTCTATGACTGTCTGTTGATTTTTTTTAGCATTTTCGCATGACTGATTCTTCCAATATTTCCAAAAGCGAAAAATGCAATGGATGCATTATCACTTGAAACATGTTTGTGCATATTATGCTACATAAATTTAATTGCATTCGATTTTTTTTATATGCTCATAATATATCATCTAGCGTTATTTTAGCATTGACTCAACCTACATTATTGTATTCGGCAATCAATTCCTTTCAGCCATATGATTTGGATCACACGGGAAAGCCAGCGATTACTAAGTACGTCTTATTGTATCACCAACACATCGTAAAATCAGATAATATATTGTAGGTAAAGAAATACTATTGATCACATCACAAAGATAATGCTGCTTTCTTGCTTGCTATATTTCATTTTATAATCGAACTTTCCATACAGAGGAAGAGCCTTAATTTCTCGTTTGTAATCTCTGCATATAAAAGAGACTGTCCAATCTCTATTCAATAAAATGCAGAATCGCACACAAGGCCACTAGTTCCCACTACAACAATTTAACTTGAAGAATTACGAAATTTAATGTATCACTTTTTACTATACACAGTGTAATTTTCTTATTATTAGTAATATTTATCTTTCGTCTCGTTAGTATGAAATATAGCATTCTCTCATAGTAAAAAAAATACAATAATATTCGCGGTGCACTTTGACAAATTCATTCGCTGCTCATTAACTAAACTGGCTTAGCAAGCCAAATCACACTACATTTTTCTGTTATTTCTTCATTTTACGCTTTTCTGTTCTGTTCGGCAGTTAAAATAGAAAAAAAAAATTTTATCTCTAAAAAGTTTCACTTATAATCATAGACGACCAGGCTGGCGCAGGGGTACAGGGCTCGGATAAGCGGAGCATTTTGCGCCAGGGATTGCGGGTTCGAATCCCGCCTAGGTCATGGATGTTTATCTATGTATTATATGTATTTCTATAATAAAAATCTTAAATAAGTATATAAAATTTCTTAAATTTATTAAAACATATTAAATATATTCCGTTGTCTAGTACCCGTAACAAAAGTCCTTACGGTACTTAGCACGGGGCAAGGCAAACGTGGTGTATAAAGTCCACAGATATTATTAATATTATTATTAATCATAAAGTAATAAAGCTTGTGATCTCTTGACTCACGTACTCCTAAATTCCAATTTGGATTAAAGTGAAACAGACATTTCGGCGTCGACTAGATGTTATTTGGGACAGATAAAACTTCCGTATACGCAAGTAGAATAAGAACAAAACTTTAATACACAGAACTGATTCTGTCAACAAATCATAATAATATTTTGCACAAAATTTACAATCACTGCGAAACTTGTGATAAATAACTTTACACCTCAATTGACTACACTACGATACTACGATAATAAAATTGGACAATAACAACTCTAAACTAAGAATAATATTCAGAAGCACACTGAGAAATAAGTTTAAATAGGTAAACTCGCGATACAGTTTCTCAAAAGTGCAAAAGTAGTTTTTTTTTTAATTACAACAAATGATATATTTTGTAGGAAATATAAAAGAAAAGAAAAAAGCAATAATATATATTAAAAATTGTGTTCTCAAATAATTGGTTTAAAAGATAAAATATGATTTACGGAAATTATTTCACAGAATGAATTGAATTGGTTTCTTTTGTTGTACTCGTCTATGAAAAGTTTTATACAATACATTTACTACAATGGGATTTTAGCATCTGGCCCGCCTGCGAACGGCGCCAGATATAAGTATGGACACTCCACAAATATTCTTTTGGTATTAGGATAACCTTTAATTTTTCCTCAAGTATTTTATTATATTACTATAAGTGATATTAGACTTATAAGTATTAGTGCACACTAATCTTATCTTTATAATAATATAATATTCCAAAATTCTTAACGATACCAGACGTGAACAGAAGTGTACTAAAAGTTGTGCCATTAGGGACACAAGAAATATATACCTAATGGGAGAGTTCTAGCCATAGCTCTCGTGCACCTCGGCGATAGTCTCCGGGAACTGTTTGACCGCTGCCTGCGGTCTGGTCAGTTCCTGGAGGCGTGGAAGAAGGGTCACCTCTGCCTAATCCCTAAGGCGGGGCGACCCCTGGACTCGGCATCGTCGGTCAGGCCAATTGTGCTGCTGAACGAAGCCGGGAAGGCCTTTGAAAGGATTGTGACCTCCCGGTTAGTTCGGCAGCTGGAGGAGGGCTCGGGACCCGGACTCTCTGAGTCCCAATTCGGGTTCCGATCGACGATCGATGCCTTCATGCGCCTTCGGGCCGTGACGGGTGAGTCGGAACGTGGGGGGGAGGTGGTGGTCGCGGTGTCCTTGGACATCACGAACGCCTTCAACAGCCTCCCGCACGCTGTGATACGGGAGGCACTGAATTTCTTCAGAGTGTCCCCGTATCTGCGGAGGCTGTTGAAGGCGTACCTCTCCAATCGTAGAGTGACTCTCTAGAACCGGTCGGTTTTGAAATAAAGTAAA